>PVKP010008692.1:47166-71549 GCA_004027715.1 Plecturocebus donacophilus | reverse complement strand
CTAAATCAGTGGTCCATGTTGGCCTCTAGCTTCCAGCTGAGTTTGGCCAGTGGGGAGCACCAACAAGGTGATAAGAAGCTGTGGTTAGTGCAGTTATTCTCCTGTCTTCCTCCCTTCAAGATTACTTCAGGAAGGCTGTGTTCTTTGACTGCAGGTGCTGTCAAGTTAGCCCCTTCTCTCAACATCTTCCTTCTTGGTATTGGTGACTGTTCCTTTCTCTTATCCTTTCAAGCTAACAGATGATAACAGCTTTTACCAACCCCACCATTCTGCACTATGCTTTGGAGTTCCACTGCATCCTGCAAGATCTTTGTATTGTAAATACTCCAGTTTCCTGTTGGGAACCGGACTGATATTATCATTTGTACCATGAGCTTCCCTAAGAAATGCATCTTTAAGATGGATGACTGGAACTCAGGAGTAACCTGTTTGCCAGGATGAAAGGGACGTGTGTAATGCACGGCGTGTTCTGGAATCTCCTTCTCACATCATGCTTGATAGCATAAAGTAGAGGTGAGGGGCAAGACCTGACTGGAATGGCTGAGGAACTGAGTTATTTTGAAAATAATAGAGAAAAATATAAGAACTATAGAATCAGTTATCAATTTAAGCAGCAGAGAGCATGTACAGAAATTAAGAGCCATAAACATATAATTAAGAATACATGTGAGAGATTGGAACCTCTCCTGAAGTTGCATATCTAGAAGCGTAAATGTAAGCACTGTATAGTTGCAGCTCCAGTTAAATGTTCAGTCCTGCCAGATCTCCATTTTAAAGCAAGGACACTGATGGAAATAAGCGGGACCTTGAGATTTGGGTCAGAGCTATTTGGGAAAATTGTGGACTGATGTTAGGATCTTTGATCTCCAACTTCCTCTAAAATCTCCTTGTTGGGGAGGCAGCCTTGTCCCTCTGTCAGCCCTCCTCTGAATTACAGCCTTCAGTTATTACACCACAGGTAATTGTCTCAGGAGCTAATTATGATCTCTTCCACACCCACCCTGATTTCTTACTGCCTTTGCATCCTCATTAATTACATACGAATGTAGCCCTAAGAAGTAAAAAGCCTGCTTTGTAGAGAGAGGTCTTTAAACCAATTGCCACAAGCCCTCAACATCTGTATTGTCAGGGGCATTGGGCATATAAGTAGGACTATGTTTGAAAAATGATAAACCAAAAGTGAGGATATATGCTCAACTGGGCCAAAATCTTCATCAATAAAGGTAAATTCATAAGGTATTTAGGATTTAATATGTGTTTTTAAGCCTCATAGAGTCATCTAAATATTCTGATTCCTTGAATCATTGAAGCCTGGAACTGAAAGGTAACTTTAAAGTTACTAAGATAAAGTGCAAGAAATTTTCCGGCACCATACAGGAAGGAATCTGAAGACTCAGCTATATAGGAACATTAGATGGGTGTGTGTGTGTGTGTGTGTGTGTGTGTGTGTGTGTGTGTGTGTATTTTTTTTTTTAAATTTATACTTCAAGTTCTGGGGTACATGTGCAGAACTTGCAGGTTTGTCACATAGGGATACACATGCAATGGTGGTTTGCTGCATCCATCACCCTGTCATCTACATTAGGTATTTCTCCTAATGCTATCCCTCCCCAATCCCCCTCACCCCCTGCTATCCCTCCCCTAGCCTCCCACTCCCTGACAGGCCCCAGTATATGATGTTCCCCTTCCTGTGTCCATGTGTTCTCATTGTTCAGCTCCCACTTATGAGTGAGAACATGCAGTGTTTGGTTTTCTCTTCTTGTGTCAGTTTGGTGAGAATGATGGTTTCCAGCTTCATCCATGTCCATGCAAAGGATATGAATTCATCCTTTTTATAGCTGTATAGTATTCCATGGTGTATATGTGCCATGGTTTCTTTATCTAGTCTATCATCAACGGACATTTGGGTTGGTTCCAACTCTTTGCTATTGTGAACAGTGCCATTATAAACATATGTGAGCATGTGTCTTTGTAATAGAATGATTTATAATCCTTTGGATATATATCCAGTAATGGGATTGCTGGGTCAAATGGTATTTCTAGTTCTAGATCCTTGAGGAATCGCCACACTGTCTTCCACAATGGTTGAACTAATTTACACTCCCACAACAGTGTAAAAGTGTTCCTACTTCTCCACATCCTCTACAGCATCTGTTATTTGCTGATTTTTTAATGATTGCCATTCTAGCTGGCATGAGATGGTATCTCAATGTGGTTTTAATTTGCATTTCTCTAATGACCAGTGATGAGGAGCTTTTTTTAATGTTTGTTGGCCGCATAAATATCTTCTTTTGAAAAGTGTCTGTTCATATCCTTCACCCACAATTTGATGGGGTTGTAAATTTGTTTAAAGTCTTTGTACATCTGGTTATTAGCCGTTTTTCAGATGGGTAGATTGCAAAAATTTTTTCCCATTCTGTTGGTTGCCGATTCACTCTAATGTTAATTTCTTTTGCTGTGCAGGAGCTCTTAAGTTTAACTAGATCCAATTTGTCTGTTTTGGCTTTTGTTGTCAATGCTTTTGGTGTTTTAGTCATGAAGTCCTTGCCCATGCCTATGTACTGAATGGTATTGCCTATGTTTTCTTCTAGGATTTTTATGGTGCTGGGTCTTACATTTAAATCTTTAATCCTTCTGAAGTTAATATTTGTATAAGGTACAAGGAAGGGATACAGTTTCAGCTTTCTGCATATGGCCGGCCAGTTTCCCCAACACCATTTATTAAATAGGGAATCCTTTCCCATTGCTTGTTTTTGTTAGCTTTGTTTCTGAAACCTCTGTTCTGTTCCATTGGTCTATATCTCTGTTTTGGTACTAGTATCATGCTGTTTTGAATACTGTAGCCTTGTAGTATAGTTTGAAGTCGGGTAGCGTTTTTTTTTTTTTTTTTTTTTTTGCTTAGGATTGTCTTGGCTATATGGGCTCTTTTTTGGTTCCATATGAAGTTTAAGGTTTTTTTTTTTGTTTGTTTGTTTGATTTTTATCAGTTCTGTGGAGAATGTTAATGTTAGCTTGATTGGGATAGCACTGAATCTATAAATTACTCTGGGCAGTATGGCCATTTTCATGATATTGATTCTTCCTAACTCTGAGCATGGAATGTTTTTCCATCTGTTTGTGTCCTCTCTTATTTCCTTGAGCAGTGGTTTGTAGTTCTCCTTGAAGAGCTCCTTCACATCCCCTGTTAGTTGTATTCCTAGGTACTTTATTCTCTTTGTAGAAATTGTGAATGGAAGTTCACTCATGATTTGGCCCTCTTTAAGTCTGTTATTGGTGTATAGGAATGCTTGTGATTTTTGCACACTGATTTTGTATACTGAGACTTTGCTGAAGTTGGTTATCATCTTAAGGAGCTTTGGGGCTGAGATGATCGGGTCTTCTAAATATACAATCATGTCATATGCGAATACAGACAGTTTGACTTCTTCTTTTCCCTTTTGAATACACTTTATTTCTTTTTCTTGACTGATTGCCCTGGCCAGAACTTCCAATACTGTGTTGATTAAAAGTGGTGAGAGAGGGCATCCTTGTCTTGTGCCAGTTTTCAAAGGGAATGCTTCCAGTTTTTGCCCATTCAGTATGATATTGTCATACTGTTTTATGGGTTTATCATAAATAGCTCTTACTATTTTGAGATATATTCCATCAATACCTATTTTGTTGAGAGCTTTTAGCATAAAGGGCTGTTGAATTTTGTCAAAGGCCTTCTCTGCTTCTATTGAGATAATCATGTGGTTTTTGCCTTTGGTTCTGTTTATGTGATGGATTACATTTGTAGATTTGTGTACATTGAACAAGCTTTGCATCCCAAAGATAAAGCCAACTTGATCATGATGGATAAGGTTTTTGATGTGTTGTTAGATTCAGTTTGCCAGTATTTTTCTGAGGATATTCGCATCAAGGTTCATCATGGATATTGGCCTGAAATTTTCTTCTTCAGTTGTGTCTCTGCCAGGTTTTCATATCAGGATGATGTTGGTAGGGAGGATTCCCTCTTTTTGTATTGTTTGGAATAGTTTCAGAAGAAATGGTACCAGCTTCTCTTTGTACCTCTGGTAGAATTCCGCTGTGAACCTGTCTGGTCCTGGACTTTTTTTGGTTGGTAGAGTATTAATTGCTGCCTTAATTTCAGACCTTGTTTTTGGTTTATTCAGGGATTCAACTTCTTCTTGGTTTAGTCTTGGGAGGGTGTAAGTGTCCAGGAATTTATCCATCCTTTTAGATTTACTGGTTTATTTGCATAGAGGTGTTTGTAGTAATCTTTGATGGTAGTTTGTATTTCTGTGGGGTTGGTGATGAAAAAATTGCATCTCTTTGATTCTTCTCTCTTTTCTTTTTCATTAGTCTGACTGGAGGTCTATCTATTTTGTTGATCTTTTCAAAACACCAGCTCTTGGATTTATTGATTTTTTAAAGGG
Source organism: Plecturocebus donacophilus (assembly GCA_004027715.1). Taxonomy (NCBI): domain Eukaryota; kingdom Metazoa; phylum Chordata; class Mammalia; order Primates; family Pitheciidae; genus Plecturocebus; species Plecturocebus donacophilus. Next base: position 67,131 of record PVKP010008692.1, on the reverse strand, counting down.
TTTTTTTTTTTTGTGTTTCTATTGCCTTCAGTTCTGCTCTGATCTTAGTTATTTCTTGTCTTCTGATAGATTTTGAATTTGTTTGATCTTGCTCCTCTAGTTCTTATAATCATGTTAGGGTGTTAGATCTTTCCTTGCTTCTCATGTGGGTGTTTAATGCTATAAATTTCCCTCTAGACACTCTTTAAATGTGTCCCAGAGATTCTGGTACATTGTGTCTTCATTCTCATTGGTTTCAAAGAACATCTTTATTTCTGCCTTCATTTCATTATTTATCCAGTAGTCATTCAGGAGCAGGTTGTTCAGTTTCCATGTAGTTGTGTGGTTTTGAGTGAGTTTCTTATTCCTGAGTTTTAATTTGTTTCCACTGTGGTCTGAGAGGCTGTTACTTTTTTATGATATCTGTTCTTTTGCATTTGCTGAGGAGTGTTTTCCTTCCCATTATGTGGTCAATTTTAGAATAAGTGTGATGTGTTGAGAAGAATGTATATTCTGTTGATTTTGGGTAGAGAGTTATGTAGATGTCTAAGTCCACTTGGTCCAGGTCTGAGTTCAAGTTCTGGATATCCTTGTTAATTTTCTGTCTCATCGATATGTCTATTGACAGTGGGGTGTTAAAGTCTCCCACTATTATTGTGTGGGAGTATAAGTATTTTTGTAGGTCATTAAAAACTTACTTTACGTGTCTGGGTGCTCCTGTATTGGGTGCGCCTGTATTGGGTGCATATATATTTAGGATAGTTTGCTCTTCTTGTTGCATTGATCCCTTTACCATTATGTAATGCCCTTCTTTGTCTCTTTTTGTCTTTGTTGGTTTAAAGTCTGTTTTATCAGAGACTAGGATTTCAATCCCTGCCTTTTTTTTTCTTTCCATTTGCATGGTAAATCGTCCTCCATCTTTTCATTTTGAGCCTGTATGTGTTTTTGCATGTGAAATGGGTTCGATGGGTATATTACACAAAATCTATGCAATATCTCCCAATCATAAAATTCCAAGATGTTTGGAACTGTGAGAAACCACCTATGAACTTACACTGATCTCTGGAGATCTGAAACATTACTGTAATTTTCTTGTCAGAATGACAGCTTATAATTGTCAGATGGTAATGAAGTCTTGGCTTAATTCCAGGTAAAATAAGTCCTGTAATTACTGTATTTCTCAAATCTTGGAATATATAGTTAAAACATATATACTTTATTAGAACTCCTGATCCATGAGATGAAGGCTAAATGGGAGGAATGTCTACACAAAAGTCCTGGCACTGATTTTTCCAACAAAGGTAATAAACCCACAACATAACCCTATCTTTTGTGAAATTGCTGAGATTGATATCACCATCAAATACTTAACTGATACAGTGATACTGATTCCTACTACATCCATATTTAAACTTACCCATTTGGCTAGTGCCAAAGCCAGATGGGTTGTGGAAAATGAAAGCTAATTATCCCAAACTTACTCAGTGATGATGCCAATTGCAGCTGCAGTTCCAGATGTGCTACTTATACTAAAGCAAGTAAACACAGCTTCTTGTAGCAATTAATCTACAATCTTTTTTTTTTCCCAGTTCAATCAGTGGGGAAAATCAGAAGCATTATTCCTTTGCTGGCAGGGATAACAGTATATTTTTATAATTGTGATCTATTCTATGTTGAGTTATGTTATGACCATCCTACTATCTAGTATCTCTATCATATGAAGGGACTTTGATCATCTTAATATCCCATAGAATGTCATAGTGATCTGTGGCATTGATAGGATTATGCCACTTAAAATTGCTGAACAAGATATAGCAAGTTCTCTGAATGCCTTAATAAGACATATTTGAATGAGAAAGTGGAAGTCACTTCAGAGGCTTGTCACATTACTTGTTTCTAGGAGGAGTCCATGATTTGTGTTATAGTTTAGCTATTCCATCTAAAGTCGAGAAGTGGTATTTTTGTTGCTCATTGTAAAAAGAAATGCTTGATGAGCTTCTGTAGATTTTGGAGAAGATACATAGCTCAATAATATGTTCTTCACCTCACCAAGGCTGAGCTGCTGCTTATTCTTCTGTGTTGCCCATCTGTCAAAAGTGGAGGTCAATGCTGAGTTTTTAATATGGCATTATTCCTCAATGGGGACAGCCAGCAAAATGGTGCCTATTGGATTATATTGTACCACTTCCATCATCAAGGAGTCATGCTTTGTATCACATGAATAAATTAATATGCTGGGATGAGTTCGCCTTCTTTGTCAACAGCACCATGCGTGTACTCATGGAAACCCTTATCTATCAATATCACCTCCAAGCAGAGGACTGCTTTTAGGTTAAAGAACGTGCATTAATAAGTCTAACCCTCAAAATTGTTCCATAGCACATCATACAGAAGCAGCTAGCTTGACAGTGTGATAAAATGACCTTTCGTATGCTCAGTTACATTGCTCACTAGTACATAACTCCTTTCAGGATTGAGCTTTTATTCTGCACATTGGAATAGCCCCCAACACACATATACACATTTGTGTATATATGTATTGTGTATATACATCTGTTTACATGTTTGTGTGTTTGTATTCTCCTAGTTAGAATGTATAGATCTGGGATCCAATGGGTAAAAGTACAATCATCTTTGAAGATTGTTTTTGAAAAAATGATCAATATTAATCATTAATAAGCACTTTAATTATCATCAAGTTATGATTGAATAACTCTGTTGAGTATAATTAGCATAATACCATCAATGTCATAGACCAGCATGACATTCTGTGGGATATTGAGATGATCAAGTTCCCTCTAGATGACTGAGATGCTAGAGTGTAGGAGGGTCAACATAATTCATCTGTAAGTTTTAAACAATCTGCCTGTATTTTTTCTTGTCTTTAGATAATTATGAGTTATATATTATCTTTTCTAATAACTATTTTTAAGTTTATAGCTAGCATATATATAATTTAGCACAAGATGTAAACCAATTTTTTTTCCTCAAGATAAGTAAATTCCTTGAGTGAAGTTAAAGATCTTCTGCAAAGCACGTAGACTGTCTCAAGAAAACAAGCTACTGTAGCAAGGAAAACTTTAACTTAGATCTCATTGATGAAATGGGTTGTAAAAACCTTAGCAGAAGCATTTTATTGACATGAAGTCAAAGTCTCATTTTTATCAGATTGAAATTTGTAATATATGAAGAGATTCTCATTGTCTATTCTGTAGACCTTTTTTTTCCGTCTTGTATTATCAAATGTGATCCTCTCTATTGATGGCAAATCCCTCCAGTAGGCATTGGGTAGCATGTCCACCTCTATCACCCACGTACTTAATAAGCTTGCTCCAGAGTGGAAGCAGTGGCTCATGCCTGTATCCCAGCACTTTGGGAGGCCGAGGTGGGCAGATCACTTGAGGTCAGGCATTTGAGACCAGCCTCGCCAACATGGTGAAACCCTGTCTCTTCTAAAAATACAAAAATTAGCTGGTCGTGGTGGCGGGCGCCTTTAATCCCAGATACTCAGGATGTTGAGGCGGGATAATCACTATTGCACTCCAGCCTGTGTGACAAGAGTAAGACTCCATCTCAAATAAAAAATGTGAAAAATAAGCTTGCTCTATTGATTTTTCCACCATTCTCCCGCTGCTTCACTCTCTCTCTTTCCCTTGGGCATACAAATGTGTTAGTCTCTCCCAAATACGAAGAATGTTACCAGATATTAAACCATTTCTAGATTTTTCTGTATCTCTCGCATTCCTTTAAAATGACACTTTCTGACTCTTTAGTGACTCCTCAAACCATGGCACCCTAGTTTCCGACCTCATCACATCAAGCAAAAGAATTTCGTCAATAATTATTTGTTTCTCTTACTCTACCAGCTTCAGCTATGATATGAATACCTTTCTTCTCCAACAAAATTGTTGAATCCAATATGACTCCTTGTAAAAAATAGTGTCAGTCAAGGGCAAAATTATAAAACTCAGGATATAAATTATAAAAACATGTTTCAGAATCTAACTGGGTCTATTTCAAAGAAACCTAGTGACTGTTTTGATATTGTTTTTTGTAAGCTAATCATTCACTATTCGACTTGACCTCTAGCAGTTTAGGTGCAACAAGAAATATTTGCTATAGCACACACTTTTTTCTTTGGCTAGCTAAGAAGTAATTAATTCCTATGTAATTAACCATAACTCTAAGTAATAAATGTAACTTTAATATGGTTTGTTGGGCATCCACACAAAATGTGTGTCATTTGTTATATCTGCCACTTTCTGAATACCCTTGCCAGTTGTCCTGTCTTACTGTATTCTTCAAGAGAGGGCTGGCTATTCCTTCTAGAAGTTTCTCCCAAGTGGCCTATGTTTGCCTCTTTTGGAAGGTTTTTAGTGTTATTTTCAAGGAAACATGATCTACAGGAGGCTGGTGATTTAAACATTAGAAAATTGGGCAGTTGTCCTGAATGCACAGGATAAGTTATTTTGTGGCAGGTCAAGGTAAGCTTGATGTCCACAAAATCTTGTGGAACAACTAGCTGAAAAGTGCTAAGGATATTTTGCCAATAGAAGAAATTTTATGGCAGGGGAAACCATTAAGTTTAGTGGATACTTTAAACCAATCACAGATTTCACAAGTTTTTGTCTTGATGCTATCAGTCTTCGACATGATGGCTGTGGCTTGGCTACTGAATTTAAAGTAACACTGAAATAAGTAGTAGATCTCTAATTACATACATACTGTTGGCTCATACTCCTAATAACTTTTCAGACTTAAATGAGCAAAAAAAAGTTTTGTGAATCTAGAGTCATAGAAGTAAATCCTGTTAGTGGCAGTTTTTGTACCCATATTTAAGGTGAAATTAAAATATGCTATTTTTATTTGCAAAGTTTTCCAATCATTAAAAGATTATATATTTACATATTTACTAGAAAGATAAACTCATTGATTTTTTTCAGATTAAGGTTAAGTTTGGTAGACAAGAGCTTTCATAACTATTTTGAATTAAATAAAATTTAGAACATTTTGAGATAAATCTATTTCAATGATCCTTTCTTTTATAAGATGAAGGAGGAAATTTTGTGTTACCTTATGCCTGTTTTAGGAAACACATAAGGTAGGCCTAAAAGATAATAGTTTTGTTTACTGAATTTGGTACCTACATTTGGGAAAGGTAAAACCTATTCATTTCATTCTTGCCATCTGATAAAAAGACTAAATATTTATATTTATAGAAGTTATATTATGTGGGGTTAGTCTGTGACTTTGAAATGTTTTGGTTACAAAGATTTCCTAACTACTACAGGACTCCTATAAAGTGGATGACAAATTAAAGAAATTTGAGCATCTTTGCAATTGCCTAAGGAGATTGCCCTAATAAAAGTGGAATGTACAAAAAAAAATGCTTCATGATATTAAGCACAATAGAAGAAGTAAACTAACCTTTGTGGAGTTTATGAGGGACTGTTGAGGATGTTTCCAACATGTTACCTGCTAATATAACATGACTTTGGGAAGCCCATAAAAGTAGGATGTGGACAGGAACATAAGCTTCTGGATTATCTCTTTAATTTGTCACCAATAGAAACCTAAAGTTAAGTGTGACAGTTGATCTTGGAACTATGAACTTAAAATTTAGATGACAGGAGCCAGCCATGGTGGCTCATATCTGTTATCCCAGCACTTTGGGAGGCTGAGGTGGGAGAATCACTTGAATCTAGGAGTTTGAGACCAACGTGGGCACCATAGTAAGACCCCATCTATACAGATAATCAAAACTTAGCTGGACATGGTGGTATGCACCTGCTAACCCCAGCTACTCAGGAGGCTGAGATAGAAGAATTGCTTGATCCCAGGAAGTTGGGCTACAGTGAGCCATAATCACACCATAACACTCAGCTTGAGTAACAGAGAGTAACCCTGTCTCAAAAAAAAAAAAAATGTAGATGCCAAAATCAGGAATAATTTAATTAACTTACTTAATTTACATAACTAAATTAAGTATGGTACTTTTGAGGTAGGAGACTAGGAGGACTTGTTTTCTGGTCACAATGAGGCTGACCAAAACAGGATCTTGTCCAGAGATGGCAAAGTGAAGAAACCTGCAGAAACCAGCAGATGGTAATGAAAGCTTTCCCTAGCTTCTCTCATTGCTCATTACCATAAGACAGTCCCACCCACACCAGGACAGTTTAAAAATGCCATGGTAAGAACCTGAAAGTAACTACCCCTTTCCTGTAAACTTCTAAACAACCCGCCTCTCAATTTACATTGACCCACCTTTTAATTAGCATGTAATCAAAAGAGTGTTTACATGAGTATAAAGGGCTCAGTGCACCCATATCTTTCCAACTCTGGAAGCACTGCCTATGAGTTATCCCTGCCCTACAAGGAGCAGTACCATTTGACAAAAGATTACCATCTAACACCACAGGTTTGCCCTTGAATTCTTTCCTGGGAAAAGTTAGGAACCCTTCCAGACTAAGCCCCAGTTCTGCCTGAAGCAAACAGGTAGGCATCCACTCCCTGAATTCTTACAAGTTTTGTATCCCTCCTTTACTCTAGGCAAAGAAGTTGTGTGATTATGCCTAAGTGTCTAGGTCAGAGCTTTACAGGGCGTGGGTTTAACTAACATGTTATAGGCTGATAATTTTCAAGCTATACACTCAGCACTCAGCCTTAATCTTACTTCTCAAATGTTTGCTGCACTTCCCAACCTGGATGCATCTGTGCAGATATCTGATGTTGGCCAAAAACAAATTCAAGCCAAAGCATGCTTCTCAGCCTACATTTCTTCCTGCTTTCAGGAAAAACACCATACATTTATGTACCCCAAGCAAAAACATCTCAATTTTGTTCTTCAGTTTTTCTCCTTCACAATATATATCCAATCACTTAAGTCCTCCTAAATCTTTCCTAGTTTGATCCCCACCGTTTTATCTGTTGTACACCAATACTTTTGAGCTTTGGTCCTCAGAATCTCTCATTTGGACTATTGCAAATCTTTGTTACTCCAAAACTTCAACTTTAATGTATATCTGTGACCATGTGTTCTCCATTATCACGTTGTAAATTTTATATGCAGGGAATTAACAAAGTGCATGGTACCTGGTGAGTACCCAATAAACATCTGTCAAACAGAATTGAGGAAAAATAGGTGACCTCTAGTTGAGGAGACTCAGAGCTACCATCACAGATGAAAACTTGTTAGACTGATACCAGTCAGCCTTATTTTCAACCTTATTTCTCACTCCTCTCCTATAACTGATTCTAATTGGACTTGTGCTCCAGAAATACCTATGATAGCATACATTCCCACTGAGCATAGCAGAATAGAATAATTGCTGTACTTGTTTTAGTAAGACACCTGGAATGCCAGCCCACTTTAGCCAGTTTCTATCTTTATGTGCTTGAGAAAACTCTGCAAACCAATTTAATGGGTAAAATAATAACCACTATGCCCAGCTAATTGTTGGATTTTTAATAGAGATAGGGTTTCACAATGTCGGCCAGGATGGTCTCGATCTCACCTTATGATCCAGTCTCCTCAGCCTCCCAAAGTGCTGGGATTATAGGCATGAGCCACAGCATCTGGCTCCAAAACTATTTCTTTTTAAGCCACACACACACACACACACACACACACACACACACACACACACACACACAATATTTGAAAAGCTCACTTTGTGCACTACATGAACTCCCTAATAATCTGGAATACCCTTAAATTTTTCCTAGGATACACCATGAGGTACGTAAACTCAAGTTACTACCAAAAAATTAAACTACAGTGTGATACAAAATGAATCCATAATGTTTTACGTAAAAAGATCTATGATGAAAGTAAAAGACTGGTTTATCTTTGTCTTTGAAATTTCTCTCACTGCATTTGATACAAAAGTTACTAGAAAGTTGTTTAATATAAATTAAATTCAAGTAATGCTACCAATTCTGTTTAATTTTGCTGAAGTCTTGTGAGTGCTAAAGCAAATGCCACTGACTACCAGATTAGTCTTCCTAAAACAATATTGTATTCTCTCTTTTCTTAGGAACTTGTTTCTCTCCTTCCTACTATATTATATCCAAACTCCTTTTTAAAATCTGATTATAATCTGCAGACCACATTTTTTTTTACCAATTCCCAATGTTCATTTTCAGACACGTTCTCCATTTCTAGCCCTATCCCTTTCCATGAATTCTATTAGGAAAAGCAAGGAAAGTATTAATGGAAAATAACAAAAAGATAGCCAATGTTCTCAAGTCCTTAGTTTTTTTTTATCAGTCACCTACTATGGCCAGAAATGCTTTTTCTATATACTTGCTTGGTTATAACACAGAGACTACAGGCAAACAATCACATTCTATTGCTAATTGGGATTTTGGCTCTAATTCTATACTTTCCTGATATGCAGGCCTTGATCACGTATGTATCACAGGAACTCTTTTTTTCAGATGGAGTTTCACTCTTGTTGCCCAGACTAAAGTGCAATGGTGCAATCTTGGCTCACTGCAACCTCTGCCTAGTGGGTTCAAGCAAGTCTCCTGCCTCAGGCTCCTAAGTAGCTGGGATTATAGCGATGTACCACCATACCTGGCTAGTTTTGTATTTTTAGTGGAGACTAAATTAGTCTCTGTGTTGGTCAGGCTGGTGTCTAACTCCTGACCTCAGGTGATCGACCTGTCTTGGTCTCCCAAAGTACTGGGATTACAGATGTGAGCCATTGGTCCCCACCAACTACATAGAATCTTTAAAGCTTAAGATATCAGACATGAATCAGTGAACAGAATGCAAAGCAAAGCTTGCCTCACAGATGATGTATTTTACCATCTTTTCCCAAGACACATAAAAATATCCACCTTCTACTATGGCCCAGTTTTCTGTTTTTCATCAAGAGGGAGGTAAAATGGCCTTGAACAACCTTAAAAAGGAAGCATACATGGACAATAATTCCTACTTTTCCCTTCAAGGAAATAAAAAATGTCCCCATGTTAAGTAAAACTTTTGCTCATGGTAGTTCTCCTTCATTCATATATTCATTCAGTGAATATTCATTGAGCACCTACTAGCTGTTATGCCTTATTCTGTGAGTTTGGAATATAGTAATGTGGAAATAAAGACTAGCCAAGTGCAAAAGCAAAAGTTATTTACTCTGAGCTTGCTATAGTAAAGGAGTCAGCCACTGTCAAGAAAGTTTGGGCAGAAATTCAAAAGCAGGCAGAGGAATGGGAAAGCTTTGTAATGGAAAGAAAGGAAGGCTTTAGGTATGTCCTGATTGAAGACTGATGACCTGAGCAAGCTGTAGGCAGGTTGACCGGAAGGTAGACATCCTACATGATGGGTTAGAGGCACATATTGGCTTTCTCTGGTTGGTCCTAAGTTGGAAACAGGGATCAAGATTAGGGAAGCTGTCTGTTATTAATCAAGTCCTGGCCATTTGTGGCTGATTTTTACAGAAGTTACTGTCAGAGGCATGTGAACAAGAGAAACTCTGTCCTAAATAGAAGCTGGGTAAAATGAGGCTGAAACCTACTGAGCTGCATTCCCAGATGATTAAGACATTCTAAGTCACAAGATGAGGTAGGAGGTCAGCACAAAATACAGGTCATAAAGACCTTGCTGATAAAAACAGCTTGCTGTAAAGAATTCGGCCGAAACCTACCAAAACCAAAATAGCCACAAGAGTGACCTCTGATCATCCTCCACTGCTAAACTCTCACCAGTGCCACGACAGTCTAAAAATGCCGTGGCAACGTCAGCAAGTTACCCTATATGGTCTAAAAAGGGAAGGCATAAATAATCCACCCCTTGTTTAACATATCATCAAGAAATAACTATAAAAATTGGCAACCAGCAGCCCTAGGGGCTGCTCTGCCTAAGGAGTAGCCATCAATTTATTCCCTTGCTTGCTTAATAAACTTGCTTTCACTTTGCACTGCAAACTTGCCCTGAATTCTTTCTTGCGGGAGATCCAAGAACCCTCTCTTGGGGACTGGATCCAGACCCCTTTCCTGTCACATTACTGCTTAATGTCCTAGATTGTCACTAGAGATAGCAGTCTAGATTCTTGCAAGTCTGACTTACAGCAGGTTGGATTTCTGAGCAGTTCATTGTAGACGAGGATGTTAATTTCCTGGGGAGCTTCCTGTGACTTTTAGATCAAAGTTCAATTTTTATATGTGGTTTAGTCATTGTCTGTTTATATGTTCAATTTCAGTAGTGAATAAAAGCAATAACAAAAACTGTCCTTGTAGGGTTTACGTTATACAAGAGATCTTACACTGACTTCTCCATTCTCTAGATTTTTTTTGCATACATCATCTTATGCAATTGCTAAGTGACATACAGTCCTATTTTTAAAATAAATTATTTTATTTTTTAGTTTCAACAGTTCTGGGGAAGAGGTGGTTTTTAGTTACATGGAAAAGTAATTTCTGAAATTTCGGTATACCCCATCACCCAAGCAGTGTACACTGTACCCAATGTGTAGTCTTTATCCCTTGCCCCCTCCCACCCTTCCCCCTGAAAACATAAGCTCATTATATCATTCTTAAGTGTTCGTGTCTTCATAGCTTAGCTCCTACTTATAAGTGAAAATATAACAATGTTTGATTTTCCAATCCTGAGTTACTTCATTTAAAATAATGGTCTCTGCCAGGTGTGGTGGCACATGTCTGTAATCCTAGCACTTTGGGAGTCTGAGGCAGGTGGATCACGAGGTTAGGAGTTCGAGAACAGCCTGGGCAAGATGGTGAAACCCCATCTCTACTAAAAGTACAAAAATTAGCTGGGCACAGTGGCCTATGCCTGTAATCTCAGCTACTCAGGAGACTGAGGCAGGAGAATTGCTTGAACCCGGGAGGCAGAGGTTGCAGTGAGCCAAGATCAGGCCATTGCACTCCAGCCTGGGCAACAGAGTGAGACTCCATCTCAAAAAAATAATAAAATAAAATAAAATAAAATAATGGTCTCCAACCAGATTGCTGCAAATGCCATTATTTCTTTTTACCACTGAGTAATATTTCATGGTGTATATATACCACATTTTCTTTATCCATTCATTGGTTCATGGGCATTTAGCCTGGTTCCATAATTCTGTAACTGCAAATTGTTCTGCTCTAACATGCATGTGCAAGTGTCTTTTTAATATAATGACTTTCTTTCCCCAAAGTAGATACCCAGTAGTGGGATTGCTAGGTCAAATGGTAGTTCTACTTCTAGTTCTTTAAGAAATCTCCGCACTATTTTACATAATGGTTATATTAGTTTTACATTCCCACCAGCAATGTAAAGTCTTCCCTTTTCATTGCATCCACACCAACATATATAATTTTATTTTTTAACTATGGTCATTCTTGCAGGTTTATCTCATTGTGGTTTTAGTTTGCCTTTCCCTGATAATTAGTGATGTTGAACATTTTTTTGATATGTTTTTTGGCCATTTGTATATCTTGTTTTGAGAATTTTCTATTCATGTCCTTTGCCCACATTTTCATGGGATTGTTTTTTTCTTGCTGTTTTGTTTGAGTCCCTTGTAGATTCTGGATATTAGCCCTTTGTTGCATGCATAGCTTGCAAGTATTTTCTCCAGCTCTGTGGCTTGTCTTCTTACTCTCCTGATTATTTTGCTGTGTAGAAGCTTTTTAGTTTAACTAGGTCCCATCTATTTAGTTTTGATTTTGTTGCATTTGCTTTTTGATTCCTGGTTATGAACTCTTTGCTTAAGCCAGTGTCTAAAAGGGTTTTTCTGATGTTATCTTCTAGGATTTTTATGGTTTCAGGTCTTAGATTGAAGTCTTTGGTTTATCGTGAGTTGATTTTTATATATGGTGAGACATGAGGCACCAGTTTTATTCTTCTACATGTGGCTAGCCAGTTATCCCAAAATCATTTGTTAATAAGGTACACTTTCCCCACTTTATGTTTTTGTTTGTTTTGTCAAAGATCAGCTGGCTGTAAGTACGTGACTTTATTTCTGGGTTCTTTATTTTGTTTAACTGTACTTTGTGTCTATTTTTATACCAGTGCCATGCTATTTTGGAAACTATAGCCTTGTACTATAGTTTCTAGTCAAGTAATGTGATGCCTCCAGATTTGTTCTTTTTCTGTAGTCTTGTTTGGCTATGTGGACTCCTTTTGGATTCCATAGAATCTTAAGATTACATTTTTTCTAGTTCTGATGGTGGTAATATGATGGGTATTGCATTGAATCTGTAGATTGCTTTTGGCAATATGCTCATTTTTTTACAATATTGATTCTACCCATCTATGAGCATGGGAGGGATTTCCATTTCTTTGTGTCATCTATGATATCTTTCAGCAGTATTTTGTAGAATTCCACACAGAGATCTTTTACCTACTTAGTAGGCATATTCCTAACTATATATTTTGTTTTTCTGCAGCTGCTTTAAAGGGGATAGAGTTCTTGATTTGATTCTCAGCAAGGTTGCTATTGATGTATAGCAGTGCTACTGTTTTGTGTACATTGAATTTGTATCTTGAAACTTTACTGATTCATTTATCAAACCCAGGAGCTTTTTGGATGAGATTTTAGGGTTTTCTAGGCATACTATCATATCATGAGCTAACAGTTTTCTTTGTCTGAAAAAGACTTTATTTCTCCTTCATCTATAAGTTTAGTTTTGCTGGACACAAAAGTCTTTACTGGCAATTATTTTCTTTGAGGAGGCTAAAGATAGGACTCCAGTCTCTTCAAGCTTGTAGGTTTTCTGCTGGAGAAATCTGCCATTAATCTGATAGGTTTTTCTTTAGAGGTTAGCTGATGCTTTTGCCCCATATCTCTTAAGATTCTTTCCTTCATCTTGACTTTAGATAACCTGATGATTATGTGCTTAGGTGATTATCTTTTTGTGATGAATTTCTAGGTGTTCTTTGAACTTCTTGTACTTGGATGTCTAGATTGCCAGTAAGAACAGGGAAGTAAGTATTCCTCAATTATTCCCTCAAATAACTTTTCCAAACTTTCAGATTTGCCTTCCTCCTCAAGAACACCAATTATTCTTAAGTTTGGCCATTTAACATAATCACAAATTTCTTGGAGGCTTTGTTCATAATTATATTATTATATATTATTAATAATTTAATAATTGTTATCTGAGACAGAGACTTCTCTGTTGACCCAGCTAGAGTGTAGTGGTGTGATCTGGGCTCCCTGCAACTTCTGCCTCCTGGGTTCAAGTGATTCTCCTGCCTCAGCTGCCTGAGTAGCTGGGATTACAGGCACATGCTACCATGCCTGGCCAATTATTTTGTAGTTTTAATAGAGGCAGGGTTTCACCATGTTGGCCGGGCTGGTCTTGAATTCCTGACCTGAGGTGATCTGCCCACCTCAGCCTCCCAAAGTGCTGGGATTACAAAAATGAGCTATTGCACCCAGCCTGTTTATTATTAAAATTTTTTATTTGTCTTCGTCTGATTGGATTAGTTTGAAAGCCTTGTTTTCAAGCACTGAAGTTATTTCTACTTGTTCTAGTCTATTCTTGAAACTTTCCAGTGAATTTTGTATTTCTCCAAGTGTATCTTTCATTTTCAGAAGTTTTGATTGTTTTTATAATAATCTATTTCTCTGGAGAATTTTTCATCCATATCTATGTTTTTAAAAACATTTCTTTAGGTCAGTTTTTACCTTTCTCTGGTATCTTCTTGAGTAGGTTAGTAATCAACCTTGTGAATTCTTTATCTGGAAATTCAGAGATTTCTCTTGGTTTTGATCCATTGCTGGGGAGCTAGTGTGATGTTTTGGGGGATGTTATTAAACCCTGTTTGGTCATATTACCAGAATTGCTTTTCTGGTTCCTTCCCATTTGGGTAAACTATTTCATTGGAAAGGTCTAGAACTCAAGGCCTACTGTTCAGGTTCCTTTGTCCCACAGGGTGCTCCCTTGATTTGGTGCCTAAAAACCACCCCCCACCCCAATTATGGCTGTAGCAAGCCCCAACCCAGCTAACCCTGCCCCCAACTAATGGTATTTCTCTACGCATCCAGGTAGCTGAACACAAAAGGTGGAAACTCTTGGGAGGTTTATGACCCTACCTATTGCCTAAGAAACCAGAATACTTACCCTAGACAACTTACAGAAATTGAGAAAGCAAGCATGGCTTTCTGATCTTGACCCTCCCAAGCTACTCACTCTTTCAGTGATAGCTCCTGCACTTGTATCTGCAACAGTTCCCATTCACCCCCTGGATTCTGCTCAAGAATGTCTGTGCCCAGTCAGAATTATTACTAATTTCTGTTGGAAGCTTCTTTCTCCCTGTGACACTACCTTAAATATTTTACTGGCTGCTTCCCCAAGGGCCCCTGTGAGATATAGTCAGGGATGGCTACCCTAGGCTTAAGCAGGAGACTGGGAGTGCCTACAAGACATTCCCCACTGCTGCTTCTACTTTTCTATTTTGTACAGCTTCCTAAATCCATTTCAGTTCTAGGTAAGGTTAAATCCTTCTCCCAAGATCTGGATTTTTAGATTCCGCAGTAGGGATGTATGGCTGAAAGCAGGCTCACCCCCTCACACTTTGGGAACTCAGAGTATTTTTGGCTGTCTTGCAGAATTTTTAGTAACATACCACTTATTTCAAATAATCTGTGAATTCTTTGGTTTCCCTGGTACAATCTTGTGGTGGTTCTTGGAGAAAAAGTTTACAATGTGAGTCTCCACATGCTGTTCTGTCCATGCAACTGAGAGCTGAGTGCTAGCCTTGTCTTTTAGCTGCCATCTTTTCCTAACTCCCTTTTCTTTAATTACTGGCATTTCACAATTTGGAATTTTATTAAGTCTGCATATAATATTAAAATATTAATTTGTTTAAAAATATTCATTGATAACCTACTCTGTGCCAGGAACTGTTATAGGCAGTAAAGATTTAATAGTGAACTAAGCCCTGCCATCAATGAGCTTATATATGGTTATGGTATTATAATAATTACAGTTATAAAAATTATAATTAATAAAATTAACTGTGGTTTGTTAGAAGGTAACAAATTTTATGAAATGAAAAAAAGAAAAGCATAGTAAAAGGAATGGAAAGTCTCAATAATAAAGGCTTCCAATTATAAATAGAATAGTTAGGGTTTTACCAAACAGAAAATGACATTTGAACAAGAACATGAAGGAAGTGAAGGTAAAAAGCAATGTGGATATCTAAGAAATGAGAATCCCAGACAGAAGAAACAGTCAACACTACATCTTTAAGTAAGAAAATTCATGATGTTCTCATGAAACATCAAGCAAGCCAGTGTGGCTGGAATGGAGGAAAAACCAGAAATGACTAGGGGGCAGATTATATATGTTCTTATATAAAACCCTGTAAGACCTTTGGCTTTTGACGAAGAATGAAATGGAGAGCCGTTGTAGGTTTTGAGCAAAGGAGTGACATGATATGGCACAATTTATTATTACTTCTCTGCATACTATTTAAAAAGAGAGAGTAAAGGCAGGAAAATGATGCAAGCATTAAGAAAAGACCAGCTAAGGAGATTTTTTTCAGCAATCTAGAGGAAAAGTGTTGGTGCCTTAGTCAACAATAGTAGCAGTGAAGGTGAAGAGGCATGGTCAACTTCTATGCAAATACTCTAGTCAATGCCTTTTTTTTTTTTTTGGAAGACAGAGTCTTGGTCTGTTTCCCAGGCTGAAGTGTAGTGGCACAATCTCAGCTCACTGCCACCTCCACCTCCTGGGTTCAAGCAATTCTCCTGCCTCAGCCTCCCATGTAGCTGGGATTACAGGTGTGGGTAATTACACGCCTGGCTAAATTTTTTTATATTTTTAGTAGAGATGGTGTTTCACCATGTTGGCCAAGCTGGTCTCGAACTCCTGACCACCAGTGATCCACCCAGCTCAGCCTCCCAAAGTGCTGAATTACAGGTGTGAGTCACTGTGCCCGGCCATCAATGCCTTTTAAATGATTAAATTATCAAGTCAAACCACTCCAGAATTATTTAAAAATAGCTAATAGAAAGCACCAATGGAGTAAAATATCTCCCAGTTTTACCCATCCCATGTTTTTATTCTTGAGCAATTTAGTAATAGTGATATCTTCAGTAATTATGTTTAGATTCTGAGATCATATTGGAAAAGAATCCTTATTTTCATTTTACAACAGAATCCATTTGAAACATTATTTAACACATTGAATAAGCACTGTCCTGGTAAAAATTATAGTAGCAAAGTTGAAATAGTAATGTCTTTATTCTCGTTACTGTAGTGCTTTAAGAGTCCCTTTATAGCTGGAAGAATAACTGCATCCCTCTCTCAGAAAATCTCTGAGCAGAAAAGTGCTTTGGACTCTTAGAGAAAAATTGCTGTAGTGAGTAAAAAACTTTTTTTTTTTTTTTTTTTTTTTGAGACAGTGTCTCACTCGGTCATCCAGGCTGGAGTGCAGTGACGCAATCTCAGCTCATGGCAGCCTCAACATCCCAGGCGCAAGTGATTTTTCCCACCTCAGCTTCCCTAGTAGCTGGGATTATAAGAGGCACCATCATGTTCAGCTGATCTTTTTTTTATTCATTTTTTGTAGAGACAGGGTTCCATCATGTTCAGCTGATCTTTTTTTTTATTCAATTTTTGTAGAGACAGGGTTCCTTCATATTGCTTCAGCTGGCTGGTCTTGAGTTCATAGGCTCAAGTGATCTGCCCACCTTGGCTTTCCAAAGTGCTGGGATTATCGGCATGAGCCACCACATCCAGCCAATAAAATAACTTTGAATATACAACCCTAATGATTAATCTCTATTTACAGATAGCAAACTGAGGCTTCTGATTATGAACAATTCTAGAACAGATCATGGCTTCTTCAGGACCAGATCAGGTCACACATTCCCTAGATTCTGTGTCTAGTCTGAGGTTATCTAGTCTAAAGATCTTTATTAACGGTGGCCAAAAATTCATAATAGATTTCTGGCCGGGCACGATGGCTTATACCTGTAATCCCAGCACTTTGGGAGGCAGTGGTGGGCAGATCGCAAGGTCAGGAGTTCAAGACCACCTGGCCAATATGGTGAAACCCTGTCTCTACTAAAAATACAAAAATTAGTTGAGTCAGATGGTCGGCACCTGTAGTCCCAGCTACTTGGGAGGCTGACACAGGAGAATCGCTTGAACCCTGGAGGCAGAAGTTGCAGTGAGCCAAGATCATGCCACTGCACTCTAGCCTGGGCAACAGAGGAAAAATCCATCTCAAAAAAAGAAAGAAAAAATAAAAGGTTTCCTCCACTCAAGCCAAAGTTTTAATTGAAAATAAAAGTTTTCTGGAGACAAACACAACAGCCAAATAGGAAGAGCTTCAGTGCGCAGCTCCCAGTGAGATTGGCACTGAAGGCAGGTGATTTCCACATTTCCAACTGAGGTACCTGGTTCATCTTACTGGGACTGATTGGACAGTAGGTGTAGCCCAAGGAGGGTGAGCCAAAGCAGGTTGGTGGGTCGCCTCACCAGGAAAGCATAAGGGGCTAGGGAATTACCCCTCATAGCCATGGGAAGCCAATAGGGACTGTTTTCTGTACTCTGGCCCAAATACTGTACTTTCCTTATGGTCTTCACAACCTGTAGACCAGGAGATTCCCTCCAGTACCTATACAACCACCAGGGTCCTGTGTTACCAGCATAAAATTGAGTGGCCATTTGGGCAGAAACCAAACTAGCCACAGCAGTTTTTTTTTTTTCATATCCCAGTGGTGCCTAGAATGCCAGCAGGACAGAACTGTTCACTCCTCTGGAAAGGAGTCTGAAGCCAGGGAGCCAAGTGGTCTGGTTCAGCGGGTCCCATCCTCATGGAGACCAACAAGCTAAGATCCACTGGCTTGAAATTCTCAAAGCCAGCACAGCAGTCTGAGCTTGATCTGGGACATTGGAGCTTGGTAGGGAGAGGGGAGTCCACCATTACTGAGGCTGGACTAGGCAGTTTCAACCTCACAGTGTAAACAAAGCTGCCAAAAAGTTCAAATTGGATGGAGCCCAATACAACTCAGCAGTTGCAGGCAGACTGTCTCACTAGATGTCCTTGCTGGACAGGGCATCTCTCAAAAAAGGCAGCAGCCCATCAGGGACTTATAAATAAAGCCCCCACCTTGCTGGGACAGAGCACTTGGGAAAAAGGGCCATTGTGGGTACAGCTTCAGCAGACTTAACTGTCCCTGCATGGCAGCTCTGAGGAGACCAGTGGATCTGATCTCCTTGAGTGCTGATAAGGGACAGACTGCTTCCTCAAGTGACTGCTTAACCTTAGGGTATCCTGACTGGAAGACACCTCCCAATAGGGGCCAACAGACACCTCATATAGGAGAGCTCTGGCTGGCATCTGGTGGGTACCCCTCTGGGATGAAGCCAACAGAGGAAGAAACAGGCAGCAATCTTTGCTGATCTGCAGCCTCCACTAATGATTCACAGGCAAGCAGGGTCTGAAGCAGACCTCCAGCAAACTCCAGCAGACCTGTAGCCGAGAGACCTGACTGTTAGAAGGAAAACTAACAAACCAAAATAAATAGTCTCAACATCAACAAAAAGGACGTCCACTCAGAGACCTCCTTCAAAGGTCACTGATAAATCCATGCATGAAGACCAAAGGTAGATAAATTCATGAAGATGGGGAGAAACCAGCAAAAAAGGCTGAAAATTCCAAAGATCAGAATGCCTCTTCTCCTCCAAGGGATCACAACTCTTCACCAGCAAAGGAACAAAACTGGATGGAGAATGAGTTTGATGAATTGACAGAAGCAGGCTTCAGAAGGTAGGTAATAGCGAACTTCTCCCAGCTAAAGGAACATGTTCTAACCCAATGAAAGGAAGCTAAGAACCTTGAAAAAAGGTTAGATGAAATGCTAACTAGAATAACCAGTTTAGAGAAGAAAATAAATGGCTCGATGAAGCTGAAAAACCAGCACAAGAACTTCGTGAAGTATACACAAGTTTCAACAGCTGAATTGATCAAGCAGAAGAAATGATATGAGAGATTGAAGATCAACTCAATGAAATAAAGTGAGAAGACAATATTAGAGAAAAAAGTGTGAAAAGAAATGAACAAAGCCTCCAAGAAATATGGGATTATGTGAAAAGACCAAATCTATGTTTGATTGGTGTACCTGAAAGTGACAGGGAGAATGAAACCAAGTGGGAAAACACTCTTTAGAATATTATCCAAGAGAACGTCCCCAACCTAGCAAGGAAGGCCAACATTCAAATTCAGGAAATACAGAGAATACCACAAGAAGAGCATCCCCAAGACACATAATCGTCAGATTCACAAAGGTTGAAATGAAGGAAAAATGATAAGGGCAGCCAGAGAGAAAGGTTGGGTTATCCACAAAGGGGAGTCAATCAGACTAACAGTGGATCTTTCAACAGAAACCCTACAAGCCAGAAGAGAGTGATGTTCAATATTCAACATTCATATAGAAAAGAATTTTCACCCAGAACTTCATATCCAGCCAGGCTTAGCTTCATAAGTGAAGGAGAAATAAAACCCTATAGGGACAAGCAAATGCTGAGTGATTTTGTCACCACCAGGCCTGCTTTACAACAGCTCCTGAAGGAAGAACTGAACATATAAAGGAAAACGGGTACCAGTCACTGCAAAAACATACCAAATTGTAAAGACATTGATGCTATGAAGAAACTAATGGGCAAAGCTAGCATCTTAATGGCAGGAACAAATTCACATATAACAATATTAACCTTAAATGTAATTGGGCCAAATGCCACAATTAAAAGATACAAACTGGCAAATTGGATAAAGAGCCAAGACCTATCCCTGTGCTATATTCAGGAGACCCATCTCTCATGCAAAGACATACACAGGCTCAAAATAAAAAGATGGTGGAATATTTACCAAGCAAATAGAAAGCAAAAAAAAAAAAAAAAAAAAAAAAAAAAAAAAAAAAAAAAAAAAAAAAAAAAAAAAAAAAAAAAAAAAAAAAAAAAAAAAAAAAAAAAAAAAAAAAAAAAAAAAAAAAAAAAAAAAAAAAAAAAAAAAAAAAAAAAAAAAAA
>PVKP010008692.1:0-47066 GCA_004027715.1 Plecturocebus donacophilus | reverse complement strand
CATAAAACAAGTTCTTAGAGACCTACAAAGAGACTTAAACTCCCACACAGTAACAGTAGAAAACTAACACCCCACTGTTAATATTAGATCAATGGGACAGAAACTTAACGAGGATATACAGGAGTTGAACTCAGCTCTGGACCAAGCAGACCTAATAGATATCTACAGAACTCTCCACCCCAAATCAACAGAATATACATTCTTCTCAGTATCATATTGCACTTACTCTAAAACTGGCCACATAATTGGGAGTAAAACACTCCTCAGCAAATGCAAAAGAGCAGAAATCATAACAGTCTCTCAGACCACAGTGCAATCAAATTAGAACTCAGAATTAAGGAATTCACTCAAAACCACACAACTACATGGTAACTGAAAAACCTACTCCTGAATGACTACTGGGTAAATAACAAACTGAAGGCAGAAATAAAGATGTTCTTTTAAACCAATGAGAATGAAGACACAATGTACCAGAATCTCTGGGACATATTTAAAGCAGTGTGTAGAGGAAAATTAATAGCACTAAATGCACATAGGAGAAAACAGGAAAGGTCTAAAATAGACACTCTAACATCACAATTAAAAGAACTAGAGAAGCAAGAGCAAACAAATTCAAAAGCCAGCAGAAGACAAGAAATAACTAAGATCAGAGCAGAACTGAAGGAGAAAGAGACACAAAGAACCCTTCCAAAAAAAACAAAACAAAATGCATCCAAGAGTTGTTTTTTTTTAAAAGATCAACCAAACAGACTGCTAGATAGACTAATAAAGAAGACAAGATAGAAGAATCAAATAGATGCAATACAAAAAGATAAAGGTGGTGTCACCACCAATCCCATAGAAATAGAAACTACCATCAGAGAATACTATAAACTCCTACATGCAAATAAACCAGAAAAATCTAGAAGAAATCAAAGAATTCCTGGACACTTACACCCTCCCAAGACTAAACCAGGAAGATTTTGAATCCCTGAATAGACCAATAACAATTTCTGAAACTGATGCAGCAATCAATACCCTATGAACCAAAAAAAGTGCAGAACAAGACTGATTCACAGCTGAATTCTACAATAGGTACAAAGAAGAGTTAATCCCATTCCTTCTGAAACTATTCAAAACAATACAAAGAGGGAATCCTCCTTAACTCATTTTATGAGGCCAACATCATCCTGATAACAACCTAGAAGACACATAACCAAAAAACAAAATTTCAGACCAATATCCCTGATGAACATCAATACAAAAATCCTCAATAAAATACTGGCAAACTGAATCCAACAGTACATCAAAAAGCTTATCCATCAGGATCAAGTCGGCTTCATCCATAGGATGCAAGTCTGGTTCAACAGACTCAAATCAATAAATGTAATCCATCACATAAACAGAACCAAAGACAAAATCCACATGATTATCTCAGTATATGCAGAGAAGGCCTTTGATAAAATTCAACAGCTCTTCATACTAAAAACTCTCAATAAACTAGGTATTGATGGAATGTATCTCAAACTAGTAAGGGCTATTTATAAGAAACCCACAGCCAATATCATACTGAATAGGCAAAATCTGGAAGCATTCCCTTTGAAAACCAGCACAAGACAAGGATGCCCTCTCTCATCACTCCTATTCAACATAGTATTGGAAGTTCTGGCCTGGGCAATCAGGGAAGAAAAAGAAATATAGGGTATTCAAAGAGGAAAACAGGAAGTCAAATTGTCTCTGTTTGCAGATAACATGATTGTATATTTAGAAGACCCTATTGTCTGAGCCCAAAATCTCCCTTAGCTGATAAGCAACTTTAGCAAAGTCTCAAGATACAAAATCAATGTGCAAAAATCACAAGCATTCCTATGAACCAAGAACAGACAGAGAGCCAATCATGAGTTAATTCCCATTGACAATTGCTACAAAGAGAATTAAATACCTAGGAATACAACTTACAAGGCATGTGAAGGACTTTATCGAGAACTACAAACCACCACTCAAGGAAATAAGAGAGGAGACAAACAAATGGAAAGACATTGCATGCTCATGGTTAGGAAGAATCAGTATTGTGAAAATGGCCATACTATCCAAAACTATAGATTTAATGCTATCCCCATCAAACTACCATTGACTTTTTTCACATAATTAGAAAGAACTACTTTAAATTTCATATGGAACCAAAAAAGAGCCTGCATAGCCAAGACAATTCTAAGCAAAAAAACAGACAGACAAACAAGCAACAACAACAAAAAAAACTGGAGGCATCACACTACCTGACTTCAAACTATATTACAAGGCTACAGTAATCAAAACAGCATGGTACTGGTACCAAAACAGATATATAGACTGATAGAAAAGAACAGAGGCCTGTGAGATAATGCCACACACCTACAACCATCTAATTTATGACAAATCTGGCAAAAACAAGTAATGAGGAAAGGATCCCCTATTTAGTAAGTGATGTTGGGAAAACTTGCTAGCCATGTGCAGAAAGCTGAAACTGGATCCCTTACACCTTATACAAAAATTAACTCAAGATGGATTAAAGATTTAAATGGAAGACCTAAAACCATGAAAACCCCAGAAGAAAACCTGGGTAATATCATTCAGGACATACGCATGGGCAAAGACTTCATGACTAAAGCACCAAAAGCAATGACATCAAAAGCCAAAATAGGAATGCTTTTACACTGTTGTGGGAAAGTAAATTAGTTCAACCATTGTGAAAGACAGTGTGGCGATTCCTCAAGGACCTAGAAATAGAAATTCCATTTGACCCAGCAATCCCATTACTGGGTATATATCCAAAGGATTATAAATCGTTCTGTTATAGGGACACATGCACACGAATGTTCATTGCAGCACTGTTTACAATAGCAAAGACTTGGAACCAGCCCAAATACCCACCGATGATAGACTGGATGGGAAAATGTGGCACATATACACCATGGAATACTATGCAGCCATAAAAAACGATGAGCTCGTGTCCTTTGTAGGGACATGGATGAACCTGGAAACCATCATTCTCAGCAAACTGACATAAGAACAGAAAATCAATCACTGCATGTTCTCATAGGTGAGTGTTGAACAATGACAACACATGGACACAGGGAGGAGAGCATCACACACTGGGGTCTGTTGTGGGGGAACTGGGGGAGGGACAGCAGGGGGTGGAGAGTTGGGCAGGGATAACATGGGGAGAAATGCCAGATATAGGTGATGGGGAGAAAGGCAGCAAACCACATTGCCAAGTATGTAGCTATGCAACAATCTTGCATGTTCTTCACATGTACCCCAAAAGCTAAAATGCAATAAAATATGTATTTTAAAAAAATTTTTAAAAGTTTTCTTCTACTGACACCTCATTAAGATACGACAAAGATTGTTAAGACACCTATTCTTTCTTTATTTCTTTCACATTAACTCCTAACCTTCCTGTAACCTCTTCATCTGTGTCCCATGCCTTCCCCAAGAAGCTTAGCTTCCACTAGTCTACTTCGTTTTCCTAAGTATTTATATTTGTCACCAACTGCCTGACTTTTAGTGTAATATTTCTACATTTTTGAAGGTATATCTATAGCCAGTATAGATTGTGAGTCCTGTAGGCAAACATAGTATATTCATTCAGCAAACATTTACTGAATATATAATAGGCAAGGCACCAAGCTAAGGACTGGAGAAACAAAAGTGAATAGGAAACAATATCTGCCCTGCAGAAACCTACAGTCTGGTGGCTGTTGTCATAATCATTTCTGTATTCCCAACACCTTTGTATGCGTGGTGGGTGGGTAAGGAGTGGAGAGGGAGTGGGACAGCAACTCGTGTAATGGTTGTCATGTGCTAGACACTTTATATGTCATCATTGTATTTTGCAGCCTTCTATTACTCTCATTTCCCCAATGACAGGTAGGAGAATTATTAGAAGTAGGTTGTCCAAGTCTCATGGCTACTAAAAAAAAAAAAAAGCAAAACAGATTCAAAATCAAGTCTTTTTGACTCCAAAATCAAAGAATATTCCACAAATTTGGCTTAACAGATAATATCAAAGTTTGTTAAAAGTGGAAAAAATTAAAAAGACAGGTTTTATTTTTTTTAACTGATTCATTATTTACTCATCTGAGCATTGAAGTCTATTCTCAATCAGGCACCTTTTTTCATGTCAGCGTTTAATTTGCCACTCTTTTACTCCATGTGATCTCCACTGCCTTCTCTATCTGTCCAGCAGTTGGATATTCAGAAATATAATCTATTACCAATCTATTTCAATGTTAATCTGAGTGCATGTGTGTGCATGTGTGCATGTGCGCAGAAAGTAAATAAAAGTAAAATGAATTCTTAACTAAACATTAGTACCAAAGAATGTTCTGCTTCTCAAAAAGCATTAATATGTGGCAGGCTCTGGAATGCAAGGGCCAGCATATTAACGAAACATTGACATATACTGACAACGTATTAGACCACACATTAACCATGTGAAAATCCTTAAAGGTAAATAAAACATTTTTTTCCAACAGTAAAATAATTTATGTCAAGTCATTTGAATATGGCCTATATGTGAATGTGATGAGGTGGGAGTGTCAGGGAGATGATGTATGCAAGGGAAAAAACTGGAAAACCAGCTTTAGGACAAACAGAAGAAAAACCTTAACACTCTTCCCACTGTACATCAACTGTCAGGGAGAATCATCAGTGAAGATGTCAGCACTGAATATCTTGCCCATCCTCTGATGAAGGGAAGTCTATTGCCTTCATTATATAGAGGGTAAGTTGAGGCATAAAGTAAAGCATAGGTCTCAGTTACAAAGCTGTGACCGAACCATCTTGTTGAAGTTCTATTTAGAGCTGTTTTCTTCTATATCTCAGCTAATGATTGTTTTATTAAACTAATTATGATTTGAGCTCTTCCTGTTGGCTTTCAGATTTTAAATAAAGATAAAGTTTAATAATAAGGGTGAATAGTTTTAATTACCAAAACCAACCCTTGGAATATTGGCATTAGCAAAACAATGTTCACAACAACTTGATCTGTAAAGAAATAAGAAAATTTTTCTTTATCCTACCCTTTAGTACTCTGCACACCATTTACCAGCAGTTCTGAGTTGACCACAGATGATTTTTTATTGATTTTATCAGTTGAAACCCATGGATAGCACTGTACCTTCTAAGAGCTTTTTTTCACCAGAACCACCATCTGAACTCTACAGCTTAATGCTTTGTCAAAATCACTGTGTACTTAGTTTCAGCCATGGAAACTCACAAATAACCTAAAGAGACAATATTCAAAGTTAATTTATTTTATACAACCCTAAAGACAAAAATCCTTGCTTCTTCAGAAAGATCATTTTTTAAGTATTACATTATGAATGTCTCTTAAAAGTTACTTATATAAGCCTGGGGTCTGTGTGTAGGATTTATCTGTACTATATCACAATTATGGGAATTTGTATTTTCAGTGTGAAACTGGCCTTTCCTAAAGTTAAAATAAATTCTATCACACTGTAGATTTTTTTCCAAAGAATTTCTCAAATATTTCTTTCCCTAAAAATAGAAAAATTAATTACTTAGGATCAAAAAGGAATTTCTTTTACAAACTCCAAGTTTAACTTAATAGAATAGATAATTTTTTTAAAATATACTTAAAACTGGTAAACATCATTAAATGGAAAAGAATATATCTTCACAAAAGAAGGTACATTTCAACAAGATAAAAATCTTTATCAGTACAGGTAAACTACTAGGCAATTTAACTCAACTGAAACTAAATTTATTAGAATAAGAAAAACTTAGCCACAAAGAAAAAAAGTATCAGAAGTTCCTGACTTTGAGACAGGTCCTAAATAAGGTGGTTTTTTTTTTTTTTTTTTCCAGTTTGTAAGTGGCTAGTGGAGTACTTAAATTTATAATTAGTAAAAATTTCTGTTCTAATCTTTTCCCTTCAATTCATAATAAACATTTTCAGCAGGTTTGGCTATCCTTTGTCATTGCAGACTGTATTGTTCGAAGTTGCAGAGTATTTAAAAGAGAGGGCCATAGCTAGACTCAGAGCAAGGATCAAAACTCAATCTGCCACTTGATAGATGTTTTGACTCTATAGTCTCTGTGCCTCAATTTCCCCATCCTTATTTTACTTTAAGCTAGTAATTGTACAAAATATATAGGTTGTGGTGAAGATTAAAGTAGGTAAGACATTAAGTCCTTAGTATATGCTGTTAGCACTTAATAAAGAATATTAATTTTTAATGCAACCAAACCCCATGCCATGACATATCTCTGCTTTGATTCACTGTGTGATTACAGATCCTCCTCTGCCTCTCATACCAGGGACTTATAGAAGTTTTAGATAACCTGGTAAGAATCATCTTTTATAGGGTTTTTTTTTTCTTTTTTTTTTAAGAGAGAGAGAGAGAGAAAGTTGATGGTTAATTTAACATTTTCTGGTACTGTTGTCTATGACTCCAGAAACAAGAGGCGTTTGGAAGTCTCTAATTTCCTTCTGTCTCCAATAAACCCCTGTGGGTTTGGACCCATCAGTCAGCATCAAGTCAGACTGCAGTACTAAGAGCCTCTTCTCTGGGATCAGAATTCAGCCTGCTGCTTCAAAACACTCTAACAACTCTTTGAAATTCAGGACTCTGCATGCCCTCAGTCACTCTGAACTTGCCCTTGCCATGGCAGAGAGCATCTACTGCCCCAGAAAATCATGAGTCCTGCCAGACCTATTATCCTGAAACTTTTTATTCCTCTTCTCAATTTTCCCATGGTGTAAAATCTGGATCTTTATTTTGTTGTTGTTGTTTTGGTGAGGAAGATTAGAGTTCTATTATTACTCAAATCAGCCTCCCACCGAAAGTCAGAGGCTAGAGTTTTTTGTTTTCTTTTTTTACTTTTAAGTTCTGGGATACATACGCAGAATGTGCGGGTTTGTAACATAGGTATACGTATGCCATGGTGGTTTGCTGCACCTATTAACCCGTCATCTAGGTTACAGGCCCTGCATGCATTAGGTATTTGTCCTAATGCTCTCCCTCCTCTTGCTCCCTACCCCCAATAGGCCCCAATGTGTGTTGTTCCTCTCCCTGTGTCCATGTGTTCTCTTGTTCAGCTCCCACTTATGAGTGAGAACATGCAGTGTTTTGTTTTCTATTCCTGTGTTAGTTTGCTAAGGATGATAGCTTCCAGCTTTATCCGTCTCCTTGCAAAGAAATGATCTCCTTTTTTATGGTTGCATAGTATTCCATGGTGTATATGTGCCACATCTTCTTTATTCAGTCTATCATTGATGGGCATTTAGGTTGGTTCCAAGTCTTTGCTATTGTAAATAATGTTGCAATAAACATACGTGTTTATGTGTCTTTATATAATCCTTTGTGTAAATACACAGTAATGGGATTGCTGTGGCAAATGGTATTTCTGGTTACAGATATTTGAGGAATCACCACACGGTCTTCCACCACTGTTGAACTAATTTACATTCCCACCAACAGTATAAAAGTGTTCCTATTTCTTCACAGCCTCACCAGCATCGATTGTTTCCTGTTTTTTTTTTTTTAATTTTATTTTTTATTGCATTTTAGGTTTTGGGGTACATGTGAAGAACATGCAATATTGTTGCATAGGTACACATGTGGTAGTGTGATTTGTTGCCTTCCTCCCCTTCACCTATATCTGGCATTTCTCCCCATGCCATCTCTCCCCAGCTCCCCACCCCGCACTGTCCCTCCCCTATTTCCCCCCAACAGACTCCAGTGTGTGATGCTCCCCTCCCTGTGTCCATGTGTTCTCATTGTTGGTGGGAGTGTTTCCTGTCTTTTTAATAATTGCCCTTCTGACTTGTGTAAGATGGTATCTCATTGTGGTTTTGATTTGCATTTCTATAATAATCAGTGATGATGAGCTTTATTTCATCTGTTTGTTGGTTGCATAAATATCTTCTTTTGAGAAGTGTTTGTTTATATACTTTGCTCACTTTCTGATGGGGTTTTTCTTGTAAATTTATGTAAGTTCCTTGTAAATTCTGTATATTAGACTTTTCTCAGATAGGTATATTGCAAAAATTTTCTTCCATTCTGTAGGCCGCCTGTTCACTCTGATGCTAGTTTTTTGTTTGTTTGTTTGTTTTGCTGTGCATAAACTCTTTAGTTTAATTAGATCCCATTTGTCAATTTTGGCTTTTGTTGCAATTCTTTTTGGTGTTTTCATCATGAAGCCTTTCCCCCTGCCTATGTCCTGAATGGTCAAATGCATAAACATCCCATACTCATGGATAGGAAGGATCAATATGAAAATGGCCATACTGCCCAAAATAATTTATAGATTCAACACTATTCTCATGCAACTACCATTGACTTTCTTCACAAAATAAAGGAAAAACAAAACTACTTTAAATATCATATGGAACCAAAAAAGGGCTCCTATGGCCAAGACGGTCCCAAGCAAAAATAGCAAAGTTGGAGACATCATGCTACCTGACTTCAGACCATACTATAGGGCTACAGTAAACAAAACAGCATGGTACTGGTACCAAAACAGACATATAGACCAATGAAACAGAACAGAGACCTCAGAAATAACAACACATATCTACAACCATCTGATCTTCGACAAACCTGACAGTAACAAGCAGTGGAGAAAGGATTCCCCATTTAATAAATAGTACTGGGAAAACTGGCTAGCCGTATGCAGAAAGCTGAAACTGGATCCCTTCCTTACACCTTAAGCAAAAATTAACTCCAGATGGATTAAAGACTTAAATGTAATATCCAAAACCATAAAAACCATAGAAGAGAACCTATACAAAACCATTCAGGATATGGATCTTTTGCAAAACCAGAAGTTCTACTAAAATATTTTCCTCAAATAAAAGAGCAGTTTTCCTGAGTGATAAATTTTACCAACAGTCATGGTTCAATAGATACAGCCTTCAGGCAATGTACAGACAGCATATTCTGATATAAAATATTCCTATGATAGCTGTAAGAGGAGTACATACAGAGTAGAGGAGAAACTGAAAGCAGTTAGTATCAATTCTAACCTGGGATCTTGAAATATGAATTTAGTAGGTAAATGTGTCAGGTAGGCACAACCCCATTGGATGTGTCTGAAAAATTGCAAGCTTCTTGGTGCATGTGGAAATCAGACAACACTGGGGAAATGGGGTTAGGATGGTAGGCAAGAGTCAGATTGTAGAGGGCCTTAAATGTCATAATAAAGAATTCAAACTTTATCCAGGAAACATTCTTCCTTACCTGGTTGCTACTAAAACAACATGAGGAGCTTTAATAATAAGCTAATTTTGAAAGCCCTGTTATGTGATCTGACTATGTGTCCTCACCCAAATCTCATCATGGATTGTAATTCAAATTGCAATATCAATGTATTGTGGGAGGGACCTCCTGGGAGGTGATTAGAAATGCTGGTGGTCCCCCCATGCTGTTCTTGTGATAGTGATCCTCCTGCCTCGTCCTTCCAAAGTGCTGGGATTACAAGCATGAGCCACCGTGGGCAGCCTGTATTCTAATATTCACAGAAATGCCCACAGTAGTATGCTGACATGGTTTGGATCAGTGTCCCCCTCAAATCTCATGTCGAATTGTAATCCCCAGTATTGGAGGTGTGGCCTGGTGGGAGGTGACTGGATCATGTGGGCATAGTTCACATAAATAGATTTAGCATCATGCCCCAGAGTGCTGAGAGCTGATGAAAGCTGGTGGTTTTATAAGGGGCTTTCCCCCTTAACTATGTACCTCTCTCTCCTGCTGCCATGTGAAAAAGGACGTGTTTACTTCCTCTTTCATCATTAATGTAAGTTTCCAGAGGCCTCTTCAGACATGCATAACTGTGAGTCAATTAAACCTCTTTCCTTTATAGATTACTCAGTCTTGGGTATGTCCTTATAGCAGCACGAGAATGAACTAATACACCTTGTAATGGAATTTCATACTGAATATGAATTATGTGGAAACACATAACACTGTACAGGAATCTGAATGGGTGGTAATAATGTGTTTAACATCAGCATTTAGATATTACAGTAGGATTATTCTCTATATATTTGGACTCTTTTAGTACCGTTTGGGTGATTTTCAACTGTTTTCAAGTCTATCATGAGTTTATCATGTATTCATACACACATATATATGTGTGTGTAAATGCACAAGAATATGTGTTCTTCCTTATGACTAAAAGACTTACACAAAATAAAGAATGGGCAGGGCATGGTGGCTCACACCTCTAATTCCAGCACTTTGGGAGGCCAAGGTGTGCAGAGCACCAGAAGTCAGGAGTTTGAGACCAGCTTGGCCAACACAGTGAAACCCTGTCTCTACTAAAACTACAAAAAAAATTAGCCAGGCATGGTGACACACACCTGTAGTCCCAGCTACTCAGGAGGTTGAGGCAGTAGAATCTCTTAAACCCAGGACAGGGAGGTTGTAGTGAGCCGAGATAGTGCCACTGCATTCCAGCCTAAATGACAGGGCAAGACTCCATCTCTAAATAAGTAAGAATGGAGAAAGGAAACTAATATAAAGGGAAAAAAAAAAAAAGACCAGTATACAATAGAGAATACACTCAGCTATTGTATAGCCCTGACACTGGGATTCTCAAAGCCCAATGCAGGGCGACTTATTTTTTTATTTTTTATTTTTTGAGACAGAGTCTTATTTTCTGGAGTCCAGTGGCCTGATATTGGCTCACTGCAACCTCTGCCTCCTGGACTCAAGAAATTCACCTGCTTCAGCCTGTTGAGTAGCTAGGATTACAGGTATGCGACACCATGCCAGGCTGTTTTGTATTTTTAGTAGAGATGGGGTTTTGCCATGTTGGCCAGGCTGGTCTCCAATGCCTGACTTCAGGTTACCCACCTGCCTCAGCCTCCCAAAGTGCTAGGATTAGGATTACAGGCATGAGCCACATACCTGGTTGGCATGATTCTTATAACATGAATCCTTAAGAGAAATGTCATACAGTCCAAAAATGCATCTAGAATCTATCTTAACACTAAAAAGATGGACCTGATCCTAGATGATTAAGGCAATTGGTACTGGAATTTCTAGTACACTCAGAAGATCAGAAACAAGCCAATGTATGTAAAACCTATCATCTCTCTTCTGTACTCCATACCTTCCATCAGTCATGAAGTCCGGATGATTAGTCTCATAAGCGTTTTTTCACAGGGTGATCTGCATTCCACAACCACTGTAGCTGCCTAGTTCAGTATCCATTTCTCTTGCTTAGATTTAGTCAAGTCATCTCACTGTGCAGCCTTCTGCCCGTTCCTACTGTAATCTTCATTATAATGTCACTCTGCCTAACATATTCTCATGCTCCACCATTGTTTATTGAACTGGTTGTAAATAGGTTTTTTTAATTTATTTTTTTAAAATTTGGAGTGAATGCAATTCCAAGGTCAGGTACTGGTGCTCACTATTAAGATACTTACACAGTCACAGTCTTCTCAGAAGAAATAAATACTGCTACAAAAAGGAGAAAAATTCTATTTTCATTCCCAGTCAACTCAAGCTATCAACAAAATCTCAACAGAAGGTTCCTAATCTAATAATAAACTATTATTATCCAGTTGCAGCTAAGAATTAACATACATATATATTTTGAATCCCATAACAATATTGGCAAGTGCTTTTATTATTCCCATTTTTGCATGGCTTAGGAACAGAGACATTATTTTCCCCAATCACACAGCCACTGCATCCATACAATGTACTCTAGACATTTTTCAGAGCATTTTTCCAAAACAGTTCCTGTGGTGGAGATTACAACGCTGACTACAAACTAGCTCTTTAAGCCACATTTGGACAATAGTAGGCAAACATTGTATTTATTGTCTGTATCATCCAAAAGCCTTTTCAGGCTAACTGTTGCAGCATCTTTTTTCTTTCTCTTTTTTTTTTTTTTTGAGATGGAGTTTTGCTCTTGTTGCCCAGGCTGGAATGCAATGGTGCAATCTCGGCTCATGGCAACCTCTGCCTCCTAGGTTCAAGCAATTCTCTTGCCTCAACCTCTTGAGTAGTTGGGATTACAGCCATCTGTAACCATGCCTGGCTATTTTTTGTATTTTTAGTAGATACGAAGTTTCGTAATGTTAGCCAGGCTGGTCTCGAACTCCAAACCTCAGGTGATCCACCTGCCTTAGCCTCCCAAAATTCTGGGATTACAGGTGTCAGCCACTGTACCCAGCCAGCAGCTTTTATTTGTGACTACACTGTGTACCCCTTTAGAGCAGGAAACATTTATGAGCCATTTTGTTCCCCACTGGACTTAACACAATTGTATAAGTACACAGATTCTTGAGATATACTTGTTGGCTAATTGTTTATTTGTAGATTGTTTTAATGGAATTCTTGAAGCCAAGCCAGTAGATACTTTTTTGGATAAATATACTTTTTTTTTTTTGGATCAACACAGATACTTTTGTTTTGATAAACATAAAAATTGACCCTTCTGATCTTAAAGCTTCAAAACTGCGTTTGTTTTATCTGAGTTTCTACCTCAGGAAAGACTTTCACATCTCTCAAAACGAGTATCAAAGAACTGAAAACTCACCAGATTACCATATCCAGACAGTAGGGAGGGTATGCTGCAATAGTTAGCCTGAAAAGCCTTTTGGATGATACAGACAACAAATATAATGTTTGTCTACTATTGTCCAAATGTGGCTTAAATTCATCATGATTGCTTTCTTGCCCCTTTCTAGTTCCTGTTTTCCTACACATTGTTACACTTCTTGCCTACTGTATAAACCCTTAGTTTTAATCAGTCAGGGAGATGGATTTGAGAATGGGCTCTCATCTTCTTGGCTGCAGCACCTGATTAAAGCCTTCTTTCTTTACAATACTTTTCATAGCAACTGGCTTTCTCTGTCGTTAGCAGCAGGACCTAGACTGAAGCATTGGTGTTTCGATAACAGTCTCAGATACATCATTTATGTCTCTGCTTTGGAAGTATACATACTGCTTTATATTTTACATAAGCCACTAATATTGTGTTATATTTAGCTGTTTTCATCCACTTCAGTTCTGGATGAATTTTACAATGCCACAAAATATTGCTTTCTTCTTTCTAACTTTCTAACCAAGAAGTCCCCATCCTGTAGAGCTGACACCTAAAAATTACAAAGCTTTGAAACAGTGTTAACAACTCATCTACGTCTCAGAAATCTTTAGACATTGAAAACTAATAAAAGTAATTTTAAGTCTATTTCTTAAGAAGCATGTTCTAAGTTTATTCCAAGCTGTACAACATTTCAAATACCCTCCACTTTCTGTTCCTCATTTATCCATAGTTATCATTATACCTAACTGCAGATACAAAAGAACACACAAATCCTCATGTATCTAGTTATGGTCCCAAGTAAATTATATCAGTTTAATTTGTGTTACAGGAGAGTTATATAATGTTCTTTTCTGTTTTTGTGTTAAAAAGAAAATGAATGGCTTTTGCGTGTTTGATGTGTTCTTTCTGATGTTTGGCTCCATTTACATAATGAGGTTATATTCTAACTAGTTTTCATAAATAAGAGGCCAAATTGTATTTGTTCCAATATGCAGTTCTGCTAAGTAGAAGACACACTACAATCTAAACCTATCTACAGTCACTTTCACCTGTCAGGATTCATTTAAACTATGTAAAATAAGCTTTGCATTTTATATGGGGAACTGGAGAAAAACTAAATGTAACCTTTGGTCTTTTCTTACACCTGTTAGTGTCTAATGTATGTAAGAAAATACCTCTCTGTGCTTTGGTTTTCTCATCTGTAAAATTGAATACTGAATTACTCTTTAAAAGTAACATGCTAGTGATTCCCATTAGAACTCAAAAGTAAATGGATATTTCAGGCACAAAAAGGAAGTTTTCAAAGAGTAAAGTTTTCTTTGGAGAAGCAGTGTTGTGTAACGGAAATAGGACAGATTTTGTAGCTTGAGTATATGAATTTGATTCACCAAAATGAAATTTTTTAGCAATACCGAAGCAGGATATTTCCCTCCCCATTTTATGGGTGGGAACTGGAGTGCACAGGTGCTAGAACTAGCCCGCCACTTTGATGCCAGCAGGGGCAGACTCCACTCACCCTGTTCTGCTGTGTTCCACCCCTCTCAGGAGGGGGAGTGCAGGTGAGCAGGTACAGGAGCCAAGGTGAGTGCTTTTGGGCACCAGCAGGAGCTGAATTGTGCAGGCCCTGAAACAATGCTGGGGGGGTGCCTGCAACCCCTGAAGTCCCAGAAGGAGTGTTATAGTGCCATTTTAGCTTTGCCATTTGCAGATAGCTTAAGTGTTGACAGTTCAATGTGACAGAGTTTTACATGCACACCTGAGTTCTTGTCTGGCATCCAGAAAGAATGAGATCACAGAAATGAATTGAAGGTGGTAAATGTGTGAGATTTTATTGCCAGTGAAGGTAGCTCTCAGCGAGAGGAGGAGCTAAAAAGGGGATGAAGCAGGAAGGTAATCTTCCCTTGGAGTCCAGCTATCTCCAGCCAGATTCCTCTATGAAGCTACGCTGTCAAGCTGTCCCTCTGAAGTCAAGCCACTTCTCTCCTATGTTCAACCATATTCTCTGACAGTCAGCTGCTTCTCATCTCTCTGCCAGCTGAGCCTATAGATTTCATGGGCACAGGATTGGGGGCAAGGTGGGACATTGTTGGTTTTGGAAAAGGCAACATTCAAGTGGGAAAACAGGGATGTCAGTTCTCACTTCAGACCATGATTCCTGGCTTTTCAGGATGGGTGCAGCCCTTACCATAGACCCACCCTCTTCTGCCCCAAATTTCCCTGCCTCCTATCTCTGTCAATATTATCTTAACTTCACCATAAAATAGGAAATAAATCATTTGTTCTTCATGGGTTCCATAAGATTTTACAAAAGAGAGTGTTGAAAGTGCTTGTACATAATAGATGCTCTGTAATTGTAGCTATTTGGGGCATGACAGGATGCTCTTCTCCATCACTTCTTCATTCATTCACATCTTCACCTATGAAAGCAAACTATTTTTTCAAATAATGGTTCACATATGCTGTAGAATGAGAAGTAATGGATATTAGTAAAAGAAACATTCTTGGTCTAGATTTTATTCCTGTGAATTCCAAGCAACCTCGTATTAAGGATGAGTATCCATAACATGAGGGGCTAGGGATAGAGTCAGGATAATAGTCTTCTGGCTGTGATCTTGCAGGTCAGCATTTACCCATTGGTTTTTACCACACAAATGAAATATAAAAAGCAGAGAGATAAAACAGAAAGAAGGGTAAAAGACTAAGAAAGGTAAAGAAGCTCTGGGACCTCATCTGAGGACGTGTTCATAGGAATAGTGTATGAGCTGCTAGCAATTATTAAAATGAAGTTTTAGACCATCCTCATGAATTCAAGAACGTATGTGATTTGCTACTAATAAGATTGCATTTTTTTTTCTCTAATGGATGAGCCAACAGGTAGTCCTTGGTGACCTGTCATTAGGAACATGAAAGAAGTTTATTTTTGATCCTCCTATATTGTGCACTGATCCTGAATATCTGAAAAAGCAATCATTATGCAGAGAAAAATGGTAAATGGCCTGTATTTCTTGTAGGTTTGTTCTATATGTTGCTATAATTTGTATTTATTCATTGGCTGTTATATCCTTAATCCTAAATAGGCAACTTGGCAAAATCACTTATAGGTTTAGCAGACAAATAAGACTCACCATGGCCAAAAAAGAACTACTGGTTTTCTCTCTTCAGCAAACATGCTCTACCAGTAGTCCTCCCCACCTCATTGCTCAAAGAAACAAATAAACAAAACAAAACACACAGGCATCTCTTATTACTATCTTTCACTCACACCCTAGATCCAACCCAACAGAAGCTCTGTTCATTCAGTTTCTAAATCTTATCCCAAATCTTGGACGTCGCTCCACCGATACTATTTCCAACGTGATTCAAACCACCACACTTTTCTCTCCTTCATACTCCATGTCTTAGTTTGTTTTGTGATGCTATAACAGTGTACCTCAGACTGGCTGATTTATCATGAACAGAAATTCAGTGACCTATATTCTGGAGGCTGGGAAGTCTAACATCAAGATGTTGGCATGTGAAATGGATCTTCTTACTGCATCATTATATGGTGTAAAAACAGAGAGAGAGAGATCTAAACTTGCTCTTTCAGAATAGTATTAATCCCATCATGAGGATGTAGCCCTCATCGCCTAATCACCTCTTAAATATCCCACCTCTTAATACTGCTACAATGGCAATTACATTTCAACATGAGTTTTGGAGAGAACAAACATTAAAACCATAGCAGTCCACATGAGAGCCAGTTTTAAAAAAATATAAACCAGATTATACTTCTCCTAGTTTATGATATCTCAAAAGCTTCCCATCAAAATTAAAATAAAATTAGACTTCTTACCTAGGCCTATCAAGCCTTGTCATCTGCTCTCTCCTTCCTCACTGACATCAA
Source organism: Plecturocebus donacophilus (assembly GCA_004027715.1). Classification (NCBI taxonomy): domain Eukaryota; kingdom Metazoa; phylum Chordata; class Mammalia; order Primates; family Pitheciidae; genus Plecturocebus; species Plecturocebus donacophilus. The sequence continues at coordinate 30,628 of PVKP010008692.1, read as the reverse complement.
CTCGTTCTTTTTCCCATCCACCAAGCTTAAATGGCATTTTTTTCCCATTTTCAAAAGTGCCAACTTTATTTCTACTTTAAGGCCTTTACACCAGGTCTTGACCTACCTGTAGGGTCTGCTTCATGGCTGTGTGACCTGAGAACTCACAGAAGTGCACTGGCCTCAGAAGAGCCCCAGGCCTAGTTTAATGCTCTGCCATTGCTGTCTCAAGATGTTTAAGAATTTTAGTTTTTAATTTGTATTTTTAAATGAAATCTAATGGGACAATGGAGCTCATAGGTGAGCAGAGGAAATATAGGCAAGATTTCTATCATTTTTTTTTGCCAGCTCATTTGCATACAGCATTTGCAATTCCAAATACAAGGAATTCTGGTGAACCTACAATATGGGGGAGTTAATCATGATACAAAATGAATACAAGGTAATCATGTTATTATGTCTAGAACTGGATAAGCAGGGGCATTGACAGCTCTGAAAAGTCATGCTTCTGTTAAGAACCAGAACTTTCTTCAATAATTTCTCCTTTCTACAGAAAGGAGAAAATTGCATTCCAATAAACATGAATGACCAAAGAAACCTATGATAATCTTTTTTACTCTTGAAACTTATCAGTATTAAATAACTACCTATAGTGAAAATAATGGCATAGTAGGAAAAAGAAAGATAAGGCAATCCATAGTTCATTTTCCTTTAGTTTCTCTTTACTCATAAGTAAGCTGAAGGTAGAGAGTGTGGAACAAATGTATGCCTATCAAGGAGTGAAAGAAAAAACTGTTAATTTTGAATAATGTTTCTACTGTCATGGTAAGAATGAAATACCTATGTATGTACAAGTTACAAAATTAATCATTTAATTTTTGTGTTGACATATAAGTTAAATGCTCGTTAAAAGTTTCTTGTTTCTTATTAAAATTGATACAGGGCTCACTATAAAGATGAATGGTAACATTTAGGCTGATAATTTGAAATTTTAATCTTCCTTGCTTAGAATGACTTTAAATATCAAATAACAAAATGCCATGAGTAGAGAGAAGAAAGGAGAAAACTCTATATTTTAGTTCTTTTTTTTTTCTGGCTTTGGAAGAAGAGATCTCACATTTTTATTTCGCACTGGGCCAGGCAAATTATGTACCCAGCTCTGCTTGTATGGAGCGTTCTTCCTCTGCCCATAACCTTACCAAAGTGACTCTTTCGTGTAATTTATGTCTCTTATCAATTACCAGCTTCTTTAAGAAGTCACCTGTCACTCATCAATCTAAATTTGTCACCAAGTGCTCTCTGGAAAAACATCCTATCTTAGTATTCTCTGTAAAGTTGTGTATGAATGGTTTTCTGTAAACCATTTCTGTCTCTCTGTATCCTCCCTCTGTGGGAGCATAATTATGACTTTCTTTCCACCACTTACCCTTAGAGTTGAAAACAGTGGCCAGCACTTATTAGATATTCAGTAAATATTTGTGGAATTGGTGAATTAATAAATGAATGATTACCAAATATCCTAAATACAATAAAATCTTTTAAAGTTAGACAATAATTTTGCTGATTAAAAATTTAGAAAAGCAAATAATAATAATCAATTTTTGAACCGCAGACAACCAGAGATTAATCTGGAAGGTGGCACCATAAAATTTTTAGCACATTTTTATAATGTGGCTATAAAAATAATAATTACTACAACAATGTTTTTCTGGTGTTTCTCTACTACATATTTTTAATAATTTTGTTATTTTAATATATAATTTCTAATAATCTTTTGATTAAATGCTTCCAATGAATGACCAGCTATAAGTTTCAGATGGAGACTGTGTCACAATTTTTATTTTATTTTTAAATAATTTCCTCTTAAAACATGTAGGATAGGCAAGGGTGATGGGTGACATCTTGTGTGTTATATTGCTAGATAAAAAACAGTTGCCCGAAAGATTACTTTAAAAAGAATAACAATCTTTTGCCTTACTACTTGGGAACAGCTGAATAATGATGTCTCCAATGGGTGCAAAAGTGGGAAATGAAAGCCCAAATACCATGAATCTACAACCTCCATTCTAAGATACTCACCAAAATAAGGATGGTATATAACAAAAAGAATTTCAGCTTTTCTGGTCTTGAATAAAAGTGTGCACTCTTTGTGCTGCCAAGGTAACAATTTTCCCTTAGACAATTCTGAAAATAACTGTAAATGATAATAAGAAATCAAAATTCTGCAGAACGTAGAACAATGTCACCCTGTGACTTTATGATTTCTGTAGAGCCAAATATATACAGTCTGACTAATTGTGTTTAATTTTAAATAAATTTTCATGTTTAATAAGATAGGGTTAAACTTTTTCGAAGGGAGATATTAAGTTAATACATTTGAGATATTTGGAATACAAGGGTAAAAAGTAAATTTATATGTTATATAAGAATTTTGTCTTTGCAAAATGCTTCTGGCCATCAGTATTTGTAACAATTTTTTTGCTATATCTAGTATTGCCTATAGCAGACATAACAAAATGGTTTTTCATTTTCCTAATCACCACTGAGTGCTCCATGGCAACTATGTTGGAAAGATCATATAAACCCTGCATGATTCAGTTACTTCAATGGGATATTTATGATAGAATAATATATACTATTTTGTTAAATATGATAGGTATAAATGTATAAAATGAGGATGTAAGGCAATAACTACCAATAATTCTGCGCATATTAATTTTACAATCTAGATGAAATGGACCAGTTCCTTGAAAAGCAAAAATGGTTCAATAAGCAAAAATTAATTAATGTACTCCACCATATTAATGGCTAAGGGAGAATTACATAATCATATCAATTGGTACAGAATAAGCATTTTACAAAATTCATTATAAAACACACATTTGTGATTCAAGATAAAAACACCATTTCAGGATGAAAACTATCACAAAACTAGGAATACTGGGGAACTTTCCCCCTAAGATCAGGAAGAAGGAAAGAACTTCCACTCTCACCACAGTTATTAAATATAATACTAGGATACCTAGCCAGTGCAAAAAGGCAAGAAAAGAAATAAAAGGACTATAGACTTTTTAAAAAGATCTGTTCCTGTATGCAAATGATGTGTATATCTCGAGGAAACAGCAACAATAATTTCCTAAAGGTAGTAAGTGAGTTCAGTAAGTTCACGAGATACAAAATCAACATGTAAAAAATAGTTGTATTTCTATATAGCAGCAATATACATGTGAAAATCAAAACTAAAAATATAACAAAGAGACTTAGAGTCCCACATAATAATAGTGGGAGACTTTAAAACCCCACTGTCAATATTAAACAGATCAACAAGACAGAAAATTAACAGGGACATCCAGAACTTGAACTCAGCTCTGGATGAAGCAGACCAAATAGACATCTACAGAACTCTCCACCCCAAATCAACAGAATATTCATTATTCTCAGCAACACATCATACTTATTCTAAAATTGACCAAATAGGAGTAAAACACTCCTCAGCAAATGCAAAAGAATGGAAACCATAACAAACAATCTCTCAGACTACAATGCAATCAAATTAGAACTCAGGATTAAGAAACACATTCAAAACCACATAGCTACATGGAAACTGAACAACCTGCTCCTGAATGACTACTGGGTACATAACAAAAATAAGGCAGAAATAAAGATGTTCTTTGAAACCAATGAGAATGAAGATACAACATACCAGAATCTCTGGGACACATTTAAAGCTGTGTGTAGAGGGAAATTGATAGCACTAAATGCCCACAAGAGAAAGCAGGAAAAATCTAAAATCAATATCCTAATGTCACAATGAAAAGAACTAGAAAAGCTAGAGCAAACATATTCAAAATCTAGCAGAAAACAAGAAATAACTAAGATCAGAGAAGAACTAAAGGAGATAGAAACACAAAAGACCCTTCAAAAAAATCAATGGACCAGGAGCTGGTTTTTTGAAAAGATAAACAAAATAGGTAGACCACTAGTCAGACTAATAAAGAAGAAAAGAGAGAAGAATCAGATAGATGCAATAAAAATAATGGTAAAGGAGACATCACTACTGATCCCATAGAAATAAAATCTACCATAAGAGAATACTATAAACACCTCTACACAAATAAACCAGAAAATCAAGAACGAATAGATAAATTCCTGGAAACTTATACTTTTCCAAGACTAAACCAAGAAGAAGTCAAATCCCTGAATAGACCAATAACACGTTCTGAAATTGACTATGCAATGAATAGCCTACTAACCAAAAAAAGCCCAGGACCAGACAGGTTCACAGCCTAATTCAACCAGAGGTACAAAGAGGAGCTGGTTCCATTCCTTCTGAAACTATTCCAAATAAGACACAAAGAGGTAATGCTCCCTAACCCATTTTATGAGGCCAACATCGTCCTGATACCAAAACCTGGCAGAGACACAACCAAAAAACAAAATTTCAGGCCAATATTCATGATGAACATCAGTGCAAAAATCCTCAATAAAATACTGGCAAACCAAATCCAGCAGCACATCAAAAAGCTTATCCACCATGATCAAGTCAGCTTCATCATTGGAATGCAAGGCTGGTTCAACATACACAAATCAATAAACGTAATCCATCACATAAACAGAACCAAAGACAAAAACCAATGAATATTTCAATAGATGCAGATAAGGTCTTCAACAAAATTCAACAGCTGTTTATGCTAAAAAACTCTCAATAAACTCGTTATTGATGGAACATATCTCAAAATAATAAGAGCTATTTATGACAAACCCACAGCCAATATCATACTAAATAGGCAAAAACTGGAAGCATTCCCTTTGAAAACCAGCACAAGACAGGAATGCCCTTTCTCACCACTCCTATTCAACACAGTATTGGAAATTCTGGCCAGGGCAATCAGGCAAGAGAAAGAAATAAAAGGTATTCAAAGAGGAAAAGAGGAAGTTGAGGAGTCTCTATTTGCATATGACATGATTGTATATTTAGAAGACCCCATCATCTCAGCCCCAAATCTACTTAAGCCAATAAGCAACTTTAGCAAAGACTTAGTATACAAAATCAATGTGTAAAAATCACAAGCACTCCTATACACCAATAACAGATGAACAGAGAGCCAAATCATGAGTGAACTCCCATTCACAATTGCTACAAAGAGAATAAAATACCTAGGAATACAACTTACAAGGGAGGTGAAGGACCTCTTAAAGAAGAACTACAAACCACTGCTCAAGGAAATAAGAGAGGACACAAACAGATGGAAAAACATTCCATGCTCATGGTTAGGAAGAATCAATATCATGAAAATGGCCATACTGCCCTAAGTAATTTATAGATTCAATGCTATCCACATCAAACTACCATTGACTTTCTTCACAGAATTGGAAAAATCTACTTTAAATTTCATATGGAACCAAAAAAGAGCCCACATAGACAAGAAAATCCTAAGCAAAAAAAACAAAGCTGAAGGCATCACGCTACCTGACTTCAAACTATATTAAAAGTCTAGGTAACCAAAACAGCATGGTACTGGTAGCGAAACAGACATATAGACCAATGGAACAGAACAGAGGCCTCAGAAATAATACCACACAACTGCAGCCATCTGATCTTTGACAAAGCTGACAAAAACAAGCAATGGGGAAATGATTCCCTATTTAATAATTAGTGTTGGTGTTGGGAAAACTGGCTAGCCGTATGCAGAAACCTGAAACTGGATCCCTTCTTTACACCTTATACAAGAAAATAACTCCAGATGGATTATAGACTTAAACGTAAAACCTAACACCATAAAAACCTGAGAAGAAAACCTAGGCAATACCATTCAGACCTAGGCAATACCATTCAGGACATAGGCGTGGGCAAGAACTTCATGAGTAAAACACCAAAGCCAATGGCAACAAAAGCCAAAATTGAAAAATGGGATCTAATTAAACTAAAGAGCTTCTGCACAGTGAAAGAAACTACCGTTAGAGTGAGCAAGCAACCTACAGAATGGAAGAAAATTTTTGCAATCTATCCATCTGACAAAGGGCTAATATCTAGAATCTACAAAGAACTTAAAGTTACAAGCAAAAAACAAACGACCCCACCAAAAAGTGGGCAAAGGATATGAACAGACACTTCTCAAAAGAAGAAATTTATGCAGCCAACAAACATATGAAAAAAAGCTCGTTGTCACTGGTCACTAGAGAAATGCAAATCAAAACCACAATGAGATATCATCTCACACTAGTTAGAATGGCAATCATTAAAAAGTCAGGAAACAACAGATGCTGGAGAGGATGTGAAGAAACAGGAATGCTTTTATAATACTGGTGGAGTCTAAATTAGTTCAACCATTGTGGAAGACAGTGTGGCAATTCCTCAAGGATCTAGAACTAGAAATACCATTTCACCCAGCAATCCCATTACTGGATATACACCCAAAGGATTATTAACCACTGTACTATAACGGCACATGCACATATATGTTTATTGTGGCACTGTTTACAATAGCAAAGACTTGGAACCCACCCACATGCCCATCAATGATAGACTGGATAAGGAAACCATGACACATATACACCATGGAGTACTATGCAGCCATAAAAAAGGATGAGTTCATGTCCTTTGCAGGGATGTGGACAAAGCTGGAAACCATCATTCTCAGCAAACTAACACAAGAACAAAAAACCAAATACCACATGCTTTCACTCATAGGTAGGAGTTGAACGATGAGAACACATGGACACAGGGATGGGAACATCATACACTGGGGCCTGTCAGAGGCAGAGAGGGAAGAGGAGGGATAGCATTAGAGGAAATACTTAAATGTAAATGACAGGTTGATAGGTACAGCAAACCACCATGACATATGTATACCTATGTAACAAACCTGTACGGGTTCTGCACAGATACCTCAGAACTTAAAGTATAATATACATATGTGTGTGTGTGTATAACATACACACAACCATTTACAATTGTTCAAAAATAATGAAATCCTTAGACGTCAACCCAAAAAGATATATAAATATATGAATACTGAAACTATAAAATGCTGATGTAAAGAAATCAAAAAAAGCTCTAAATAAACAGAGAGACATGTCTTGTTCATGGATCGGGGACTCAACATAGTAAAGATGTCATTCTCCCCAAACTGAAATGCAGAATTAGCAATTTCTGTCAACATCTTAACAAGTGGTAGATTTATACAAGATTATTTTAAAATTTATATGAAATGGCAAAGCAACTGGGATAACTAAAATAATTTTGAAATTATTATTTCAAAGAGAATCATAAAATTAAGGTAGTAGGAATCAGCCTACCTGATTTCAAGATTTATTATATAGCTACAGTAATTAAGACTATGTGGTATTGGCAAAGGGGTAAATACATAGATGAATGGAAAGAATAGAGAACCCAGAAATAGTCTCACAAAAGTACAGCTATTCTAGTCAGAATAATACCCCCTCCCTCTGCAACAGCCACATACAATTCCTGGAACCTGTGATTAAGTTAGATTACATGGCAAAAGGAACTTTGTAGGTGTGTTTAAATTAAAGATATTAAAAGAATGAGTTTACCTTAGATTAGTCAGGGAAGGCCAATGTAATCAAAAGTATTCTTATAAGTGAAAAGAGGAGGCAGGAGATTCAGAGTCAGAGTAAATACTGAAATGCTATGTTGTTGGATTTGACGATAAAGGAAGGGACCATGAGCCAAGGAATGCAGGCAGCCTCTTAAAGCTAGAAAAAGCAAGAGATTCTTCTATAGAGCCTCCAGAAATAATCCAGCCTTCCTAATACCTTGATTTAGCCCATAGAGGTCCATTTTGTATTTTGGATCTCCAGAAATATGAGATAAGTTTATGTTATTTCAAGTCACTGCTGTAAAGTGGTGGTTTTTTACAGCAGCAGTAGGAAAGTAATATGATGGCCAACTGATTTTAGACAGAGATGCAAAAGCAATTCAATGGAGTTTAGTCTTTTTAACTATCTAGACTGCTAGAAGAATTGGACATGCGTTGGTGAAAAAAAAATAATAATAATCGAGCCTAACCCAAAATTCAGTTTATGCAAAAATTAATGAAAAATACAACACAGATTAAAACATAAAATGTAAAACCATAAAACCTTTAGAACAAATTATTGGAAAAAATATTTGGAAAATAGTGCTTGGTGAAGACTTCTCAGATGTCACACGAAAAGTATACCCATAAAAGAAAAATCATCAATAAATTAGACTTCGTCAAAACTAAAAACTTTTGCTCTGTGAAAGTCCCTGTTAAGGAGATGAAAAGACAAGCTACAGACTGGAAGAAAAGGTATCTTTATATTAGCAATCCAACATTAAGTTATTTCCTCTCTGCCTCTCATTTCCCAGATCCTGAAATGCAACATTCACTCTTCTTTGCCTAACAGTATCATCTACCCAGAAAGAAAGAAAGAGAAGGCTGAGGAAAGTAGTTGACAGGTCCCTAAGAGATCATCCAGCTTTAGATCTTTCATACTCAAACACCATTTAGTAACTTTTACCCTAGATTTGGAAATAAATATTTGTCAAATATATTTCTACTAATATAGGAGGCATTCAGAAAAGCTGCAGGTATGAAGCCCAGCCAAGGCTTTACTGCATGGACTTTACTGCAACATTTATTGTTATCCCATTAGCAGGCCGGATAATGCAACTAAAAAGAGAAGCCCATTTGCATGTTGAATCAGGGAACAATTTTCAATGCAGAATTCTCCCCATGTGGTTCTTGCTTGGTCTTTAATATTCTTTGATGCTTCCAATTATTTTAGATCATCTTCAAACATCACATTCTCAAAAAACAAAAATAACTTTAAATTACTTTAGTATATATAAAGGCCTTGTGATACATTTTGAATTTGTATGCAGGGCTGGCCATAGAGTGTCAAAATTCCAAAAACATTGGTAAGCCCAGATAGATAGATAGATAGATAGACAGACAGACAGACAGACAGACAGACAGACTGTAGATATATTGACATGAATTTAAACAGATATTTACCCAGACAGTAGATATATTTACATGAATTTAAATATCTACATATACACAAGTCAATGATATGGAAATACATCATACTTTCAAGAAGAAATACTATATAAATTTAAAATTATTTGCCATGATAATGCATCATCACTAATATTTTTGTTTATAATATATATTTCATTTCTCATCTTTTTTTGAGAAAAATTAAAAGAAAAAGAATTGTTCTCAGAGAGTTTTGTTTTGTTTTATTTTTGGGTTTTGGGGTTTTTTTTGAGATGGAGTCTTGGTCTGTCGCCCAGGCTGGAATGTGGTAGTGCAATCGCAGCTCACTGCCACCTCCACCCCTCAGGTTCAAGGGATTCTCCTGCCTCAGCCTCATGAGTAGCTGAGATTGCAGATGTCCACCAACACATCCAACTAATTTGGGTATTTTTAGTAGAGATGGGGTTTTGCCATGTTGGCCAGGCTGGTCTCCAACCCCTGACTTGAAGTGATCCGTCTGCCTCTGCCTCCCAAAGTGGTTGGATTACAGATGTGAGCCACTGCATCCAGCTTCAGAGAATTTTGCATTAGGAGCTTAGAGTTTTATAACAGTATATCTATACTGACTTTATTGGTGAAAAATACTCAACATCATATTCACTTACCTCTAGTGGCTACTTTGAGGCACTTTCAGATCCTCTTTAAAATTGTGTTTGAGAAAAAGGCAGTCACTTCTTTTATATCATGAGTTTAATAAGTAATGCACAGTGTTTGGTTGCTCCACTGTTATCTACAAGCTTAGGAATGACAGTTTTCATTGCAAACGCAGCCAGTTGGTTCATTTCTAAGCATAAGTCTTTTTTAAAAAATATTGATGTACTAATATTTGCACATTTTTACGGTATACATTTGGTATTTTGTTACATGTGTAGAATGTGTAATGGTCAAATTAGGGTATTTAGGGTATCTGTCACCTCAAGTATTCATGTCTACATATTGGGAATATTTCAAGTCTGTACTTCTAGCTATTTTGAAATACACAATACTTTTTTGATATCTATAGTTACCCTACTCTGCTACTGAACATTGGAACTTGTTCTGTTTAACTATGTTTGTACACATTGATCAAGCTGTCTTCATCCCTCTGCCCTTAACTCACACCCTTCCTAGCCTCTGGTATCTATCATTTTACTCTCTCTCTACCTCTATAAGATTAACTTTTTTGACTCCTACATGTGAATGAGAAAATGCTATATGTGTCTTTCTGTGTCTGGCTTATTTCACTTAACTTGATGACCTGTAGTTCCTTCCATGTTGCTGCAAATGATGGGATTTTATTATTTTTATGACCAAATAGTATTTCCTATGTACATAATAACCAAACTGCTGCAGTAAACATGGGGGTACAGGTATACCTTTGATATATCCATTTATTTTCCTTTGAATAAATATTCAATGGATGATTGCTGGATTGTATAATTATTGATTTCTTTCTCAGCTAGTTCTTTATTAATGTATAAAAACAATAGTGATTTTTGTGTGTTTGTGTTAGAGTTTTGAGAAACCTCTATACTGTTTTTCATGATGACTGTACAACTTTACATTCTCACCAACAGGATATAGGACTTCTTCTTTCTCCATATCCTCACCAGCATTTATTTTTTTGCCTTCTTGATAATAACCATTCTAGCTTTGGTGAGCTGATACCTCATTGTGGCTTTTATTTGCGTTTCCCTGATAATTAATGATGCTGAACTTTTTTTTTTCCTATGCCAGTTGGCGATTTGTACATCTGACTTTGAGAAATGTCTATTCAGATTGTTTGTCTACTTTTAAATGGGACTTATTTTTTCAGTTGAGTTGTTTGAGGTTTTTTGCATATTCAAGATATTGATCCTTTGTTGGATGAATAGCTCACAAACATTTGTTTCCCTTCTACAGGTTGTCGTTTTCACTCTGTTAATTGTTTCCTTTGCTGTGGAGAAACCTGTTAATTTAATATAGGTTTTTTTTTTTTTTTTTGCGTGTGATTTTGAAGTCTTGGTCATAAAATCATTGCCTAGACCAGTGTCCTAAAGCATTTCTCCCATGTTTTCTTCTAGTAGTTTTATTGTTTCAGGTCTTACATTTAGGTTTTCAGTCACGTTTGAGTTGATTTTTATGTACGGCCAGAGTTAGGGCTGACTTTTAGTGTTCTACAGGTGAATATACAGTTTTCCCAGCTGATAGCAAGATGACTCTAACTTTGTACTTTTATCCAGTATTGGTTTAGCTGGGGTTTTTTGTGTTTCCATGTGAATTTTAGGATTGATTTTTCAATTTCTGTGAAGAATGTGATTGACATTTTGATAAGGGTTGCAATTGAATCTGTAGATTCTTCTGGATAATATGGTCATTTAAAAAATATTTTAATTATCTTAATCCATGAGCATGAGGTATCTTTCCATCTCTTTGTTTCCTCCTCAGTTTCTTAATTACTTTTTTGTAGTTTTTATTTGAGAGATCTTTCACCACCTTGGTTACATTTATTCCTAGGTATTTAATTTTTGGAGTTACTGTAAATGGAATTTTAAAATTTCTTTTTCAGCTAGTTCTTATAAGCATATAGAAATACTAATGATTCTTGTGTGTTCATTTTGTATTCTGCAACTTTACTGAATTCATTGATTAGTTCTAATAGTTTTTTGATAGTCTTTAGGTTTTTCTGTACGTAAAATCATGTCATCTGTCAGGAGGGAAAATTTCGTTTTTTTTTCCAGGGTGGAAGCCTTTTATTTCCTTCTCTTCTTAGATTGCTATGGCTACAACTTCTAGTTCTATGTGGAATAAGAGTGGTGAAAGTGGGCATCTTTGTTTTGTTCCACTTCTTAGAAGAAAAACATTTAGCACTTCACCATTCATTGTGATGTTAGCTATGGGTTTGTCATACATGGCTTTTATTCTGCTCAGGAATATTTTTTCTATAACAATTTCTTAAGCATTTTTAGCATGAAAGCATGTTGATTTTATCAAATTCTTTTCTCCATCTATTAAGGTAATATATCATTAATTCTGTTTATGTGATATATAACGTTTGTTGGTGTGCATATTTTGAATTATCCTTCTATTCTGGAGATACTTGATCACGGGTATTGTTTTCAATGTGTTGGTAGATTCAATCTGAGGTAGCTTGTTGACAATTTGCACATCTAGGCTCATCAAAAATATAGACCCGTAGTTAACTTTTTTCCTTGTGTTTTTGTCTGGTTTTGGTATCAGGTTAATTCTGGCTTTGTAGAATGAGTTAGAAAAAAAATTCTTTTTTTTTTTCAATTTTTTTTGAAATAGATTGCAAAGAATTTTTATTAGTTATTCATAAGTTTTATAGACTTCAGTAGTAAACCATCAGTTTTTGGGCTTTTATTTATTGGGAGATTTTTTATTACTGAGTCAATGTTATTACTTGTTATTGGTATATTTCTTCTTTGTTCAATCTCGGTAAGTGTATGTGTCCAGGAATTTATTCATTTCCTCTAGGTTTTCCAATTTGTTAGAGTATATTTGTTCATAATATTCTCTTATTTTTAAAAATTTCTGTGGCATCAGTTGCAGTGTCTTCTTTTTCAGTTTTGTGTTTGTTTGTTTGAATCTTACTTTTTTTTCTTGTTTAGTGTAACAGGCAGTTTATCAATTTTATTTAAATTTTCAAAAACCAACTTTTTATTTTATTGATCCTTTGTATTATTTTTAGTCTCTATGTTACTTAGTTTTGCTCTGATCTTTATTATTTCACTAATTTGGGGTTTGGTTTGCTATTCTAGTTCCTTGAGTTGCATTGTTGCATTTTTTTATTTTAAATCTTTTGATGTAGGCATTTATTGCAATAAACTTCCTTCTTAGTACTGCTTTTGTTATATCCCATAGGTTCTGATATGTTGTGCTTCAATTTTCATTTGCTTAAAAAATTAATCGATTTCCTTTTTAATTTAGCCATTGATCCAGTGATTCCTCAGGAGCATGTTTTTAAATTTCTGTGTGTTTATACCATTTCCAAATTTCTGCTTGTTATTGATTTCCTGTTTAATTCTACTCTGGTCTGAGAAGATACTTGATATAACTTTTATTTTTAAATTTATTGAGACTTGTTTTGTGATCTATCATATGCTCTATACTGTAGAATGTTCTATGTACTGACTATAAAAATCTGTATTCTGTAGCTCTTGGGTGAAATGTTCTGTAAACATCTATTAAGTCCATTTGATCTATAGTGCAGTTTGAATCTAATTTTTTGTTGGTTTTCTGTCATGATTATCTGTCCAGTGCCGAGAATGAGGTGTCAAAGTCCTGACTATTGTTTTTATTGGAGTCTCTCTCTCCCATTAGATGTAGTAATATTTGCTTTATATATATTGGTACTTGAGTGTTGGGTGCATAGATATTCAGAATTGTTATAGCCTCTTCATGTATCAATCTTTTCAGTCATTACATAATGACATTTTTTGTCTATTTTTTTAGTTTTTGATTTGAAGTATGTTTTATTTGATATAGGTATAGCTACTCTGGCTTGCTTTTGGTTTCTGTTTTTGTGCAATTTTTTTTTCTATTTCTTCACTTTACATCTTTTCAGGAGAGGTGAGTTTCATGTAGGCAGAATATAGTTGGGCTATTTTTTATTTCCTATGCAGCTTGTCTTTATGTTTTGAGTGGAGAATGTAATCCTTTTACTTTCAAAGTTATTATTGTTAGGTGAGGACTTATTCCTGCCATTTTGTTAATTATTTTGTGGTTGGTTGTTATATCTTTTATTTGTTTCTTCCTCACTCATTGTTTATCATTGTATTCTGATAATTATTTTTGTAGTGACAACATTTGACTTCTTTTTATTACTTGTGAATGTTCTACCAGTATTTGTATATTTGAATGTTTTCTTGATGGTAGATATCATCTTTTCACTTTCAGATATAGGACTGTGTTAAGCATTTCTTGTAAGTTCAGTGTAGTCGTGATAAATTCCTTTAGTTTTTGCTTATCTGCAAAATACTTTATTTCTCCTTTATTTCTGAAGGATAACTTGGCTAGGTATAGTACTCTTGGTTTTCAGTTTTATTTTCTTTCAACATTTTGAATATATTATTTTATTTGCTCCTAGTCTATAAGGTTTCTGCTAAGCAATCTGCTGTAAGTCTGATGGGGATTCCCTTTTTTTGTTTCTCTTGTTATTTTTGAAGTTATTCTTGTGTTTGAATTTTGACATTTTGACTATAACATATCTTATAGTTAAAAATCAAAAAATTCTGGGGGTGGAATCTGTTGGGAAATATGTAAGCTTCCCATGTCTGAATGTCTACATCTCTTCCAAGACTTGGGAGTTTTTCAGCAATTATTTCATTAAATTGCTTTTCTATGCTTTTGTCCATCTTTTGTCCATTCAGAGCTCCCTAAATTCAAATATTTGGTTCATTTATCGTGTCTCATATGTCACATAGACATTCTTATTGATTGATTGATTGAGATGGAGTCTTGCTCTGTAGCCCAGGCTGGAGTGCACTGGCATGATCTTGGCTCACTGCAACTGCTACCTTCTGGGTTCAAGCGATTCTTCTGCTTCAGCCTCCTCAGCAGCTGGGATTACAGGCATGTGCCACCATGTCTGGCTAATTTTTGTATTTTTAGTAGAAATGAGGTTTCACTGTATTGGTCAGACTGGTCTCAAACTTCTGACCTCGTGATCTGCCTGCCTCAGCCTTCCAAAGTGCTGGGATTACAGGCGTGAGCCACCATGTCTGTAACATAGACATTACTCATTCTTTTTTATTCCTTATTCCTTTTTTTTTTTTACTAAGTTCTTTCAAAAGACCTGTTTCAAGACTAGAAATTCTTTCTTTTTTTTTATCTAGTCTATTGTTGGAGTTCTTGGTTGTATTTTTTACTTCATTCACTGAATTGTTCAGTTCCAGGATTTCTGCTGGGTTCTTTAAAAATATATATAATTAGTATATGTATAATTAATATGTATATTTAACTATATATGTATAATTAATATATATTTAATTATGTATAATTTAAAATATATTTTTTTATTGACTTATTAGATCATATATTGTTTACCTCTGTTCTTTTATATCTCACTGAATTTCTTTGGTATCATTATTTTGAATTTTTTTCAGACAATTGATTTTCTTTTTGTTAGAAACCTCTATTAGAGAATCATTGTGTTTCTTTTGAGCTGTCATGTTTCCTTGCTTTTGTATATTTTTATTACTTTTTTAACATTGATATCTGCACATCTGGTATGGCCACTGCTTACTCTTATTTTTGGATTGACAATTTTTGGGAAAGAATTTTTCCTACACATGTATCTACAGTGTTTTTTGGGTAGGATATTTTGACTTTGATTCTGGATGGGTAAAGTAATGCAGTCTTTGTATGACTTCTTCAGACATCATCAGCATCAGCAGTGTCTGTGAGTTCCTCAGTGGCTTAGGCTGTGGTTGTTAATGGAGGCTGTGGTGAGGCTTTGCTGGGGATAGAGGCACCAGATGGGTCAGTTCTTGGGCAACAGTGGTGGTGTTAGCAGACCCGGCATGCCAGTCCTTGATCCCCAGTGGGCATACATGGATTCTGGCGGTAGCAAATTTGGGCAGGCTGATCCTTGGACCTTCAGGTGGGCTGGCTTGTGTGCCAGCAGTGGAACAGATAAGCAGGCAAATCGTTTAGTCTCTGGGTGTTGTGTGTGGCATTGTCAGTGTCAATAGTGGTGACAGGCCACCTTTGTGCTCCCAAGTAGCATGCATGGGAATGCAATCTAAATTTTATTTTTACTTAGCATTTCCTACATATTTAAGCAAATGTTACACCTTTCTGGGAATTTGTGATCAAAATGAATAGGTTGAAACTAAACCATCTCACCTTCCGGCTATGTGACCCTGGTTATATTACCTCCCTTTTTTGTGCTTACTTGTTCTTTAAAGGTAAGAACTGGTTGGGTACGGTGGCACACTTCTATAATCCCAGCACTTTGGGAGGCCGAGGCAGGTAGATCATGAGGTCAAGAGATTGAGACCATCCTGGCTAACATGGTGAAACCCTGTCTCTACTAAAATACAAAAACTGGCTGGGCGTGGTGGTGCATGCCTGTAGTCCCAGCTACTTGAGAGGCTGAGGCAGGAGAATCTCTTGAACCTGGTAGGAGGAGGTTGTAGTGAGCCGAGATTGCGCCACTGCACTCCAGCCTGGCTACAGAGCAAGACTTGTCTCAAAAAAAAAAAAAAAAAAGAAGAAAGAAAACATAAAAACTATCATCCCAGACAGTGGTATGCATGAACTAAAGCATCTGGTATACAGTAGGGTCTTTGTGTATGAATTAAATAGAATAAATAATATGAAAATCTGAATAAAAGAATGAACTAGCAAAATAAATCTTTTGCCGTGAAGACAGATAAAGTGCCAGTCTCCCTTACTTTATGACCGGGTTTGCTGACACCACTTAAGAACCTCACAGTAGAGTTTAGTAGAGAACACAGTCTTAGAACTCTGATGATTGAGAGATTTAGGATAAAATCATTTTGTAGCTATGAAAACATGAACACATTCTTAAAAATCTAGCTATGTTTCATTTTCCTCACATTAAAATAAGGACAATGAAAGTATATATATATGTATATATATATATACTCACACACAAACACAATCTTGTAAGAATTACTTAAAATAATGTGCATAAAGCACATAATACCCTTCCTTTCTGGGTTATGATATTCTCCAAATACATGGGTTATGATATGGTATTCATCAAATAAATGTTAGCAGAGACTCTCAACTCTGTAACCTGGGCAGCAGCACAAAATTGTATATGTGTATCTCTTGGAGCACATGAAGACTTTCCATATTTTGCATTGGCATACAAAGTTTTGAGTAAGGTTTCTAGATATACCCTGGTTTGCCCCATATAGTCCTGATTTATACCTGTTTTTTATGCCTGACATATTATCTGTTATTATCATCATCCCTTTTTTCACTCTCATAGTGTCCTGGTTTTACTAATGGTTAACCTCAATTTTAAAAAATCAACTCCTCGGTTCTAAGCTTTCTTATTGTTTCCTAATTTTTTAAATAAAAATACACCTATTTCTAAAAATAATTTTTCTAAAATTGTTAAAATCATGCCAGTTATTCTTTATCATATTCCTTTATGCAAATTACCCTTTTTATTCTTTGGAAAGAAAGGTATGTCTTTAACTTAGAACTTAGAAAGAAACATCTGAGATAGCTGAGCAGAGAGCATCGATAAATGTTTCACCCAGACATCGAATCCATGTCTAGCTTCCTGATCTGTCTTTCTCAGAGGTGGAATTTGAAGTGATATATTTTCATGGGGATGTTTATTAAAATGTTATTTTACTTGAAAAATGAAGTTATACTTTACATAATTGAAAATAAGTTTTATTGGTTTGACAGTGAGGACTGCATTTGTCCATTATATTTACAGGAAACATTTTACAATTCAGTGACCTAAATCTGTAATTCCATGCTTTTGAAAAATACAGATTTAAGTTGCAAGTTAAGTAATTTCTTAATATGTAATGCACTGGAAAGTGTGTTTTTAAAAGTAACAACTTTTTGATATTTCCAATCGTTTCGTGATAATATAGCAATGTTAACAAATGAGTTATAAATAGAATCAGTAGTTATTTGATAAGTCTTGGTAAGGTTTTTTTTTTATTTTTAAATTTTAGTTTTGATATATTTCCCAGAAATTGAAAAAGTGAATGATTCACAATGACTAAGAAATCATTTGGTGAGTCAGATGGTTTCATTTTCCTTTAAAAGCAAGAATAGGTTGTCCACTGGTAAATCATTAAAAATATCTTTTGTTGAATGTTCACTATGTGATTTGTGATATATAACTCTGAAAGCGTTCAATAAATTATGCAACACTGCTATAACAAATTTCTCCCATTTTCATTGACTTATTTATATAAATATCTAAATATTAAAATCATTCTAGCAATAGTCACAAATCTATAAACAAACTGAAAAAATCTTCATTTATTTTTAGTTACATTTCCAATAAAAACTTACTATGCACATTTCATATTTTTCAAAATCATAATATGATTTTATATTAATAGCAATTATATTGAATTATAAGATTTAATATTGCAATATGCTGAAAAATAAAACATTTTAAACCTTTTAAATTTTGAAAAATAACTTCAGATGTATGTATGGGGAAGTATGAAGACCACTGCTCTGTAGAACCTATCCCTGCCCCACTTTATTTTTCTAATATTTCTCCCTAACAATATACAGGTATTATTATTTTTATTACTTTTTAGTGTATATTATTTAAGGTATACAGTATAGCTTTTGTTGTTGTTGTTTAGAGACAAGGTCTTGATCTGTTATCCAGGCTGGAGTGTAATGGCACTATCCTTGCTCACTGCTGCCTTGCACTCTTGAGCTTAAGCAAACCTTCCACCTCAGCCCCACAAGCTGGGACTACAGGTACTTGCCATCAAGCCAGCCAATTTTTGTATTTTGTTTTTAAATAGAGATGGAGTGATGCTATGTTGCAGAGGCTGGTCTTGAACTCCTGGACTCAAATGATCCTCCTATGTCAGTCTCTCAAAGTGCTGAGATTATAGGTGTGAACCACCATGCCTGGCCAACATGATGTTATAATATAAATTATAAATAGGTGAAAGGATGAGTATAATCAGGCAAATTAACATATCCATCATTACATATAGTAAGAGATATC
Organism: Plecturocebus donacophilus; assembly: GCA_004027715.1. Classification (NCBI taxonomy): domain Eukaryota; kingdom Metazoa; phylum Chordata; class Mammalia; order Primates; family Pitheciidae; genus Plecturocebus; species Plecturocebus donacophilus. The sequence goes on along the minus strand of PVKP010008692.1, from coordinate 11,938 downwards.
TTGGGTATCATTTTTAAAGAACATAAATATTTCTAATTCATGTATGATATTTTTATTTGTAAAAGTGTATGTAAATTAAGTGTATTATAAATTTAGCAATTATAATAGCTACAGAACCTACAAGAACAGTTACCAACTCTTCAGCATGGTATTTATGATATCCCCAGTTCTATTCTAGTTGTTTAAAAACTTTTCTTTTATTGTTTTCCAGTGCAAATGCCAGGGGACCACTTAAATATGCTCTAGCTTTTGCTCTTCTACCAATATTTCTTAAAATGCTCTTTGTTTGCCTCTTGCTCTTTCCAAAGCCTCCTCTCATTAGAACATAGCCCAAACTTTACCTTCTCAACCAATAGTGCTGATTTCTCCTGTGGGTCTTTCATCTTATCTTCAAATGTCTTTGACTCTTGAATCCACAGTTACACTCTGACATAAAAGTTCCACTGTCTCTCCTATCATGCTTCACAGGCACATCACGTCCTACCTATGTGCATATACTCCCCATTTCTCTAATATCAAGCACTATTTTCTCCACCTAAAATGCCTTTTCCCTTTGCTTTCTATTTCTCCAGCTCTCAGAATTTCCATTCATCCTTTAAGACCTAGCTTGAAATATTTCCTCATTTGGGAAGACCTCCCAGATTATCTGAGATTTAGTTAGTCCCACCTTTGCAATTTCATTGAGTGAACTTACATTTATATCACTTAGATATTTTATGTATTCATTTATATTATTTGACTTCCCCATTGTAATACCAGACAAACATTTTAAATACATCTTTAGGGAATAAAAGATCTTATGCCCTGATCATTGAGTGCAGTCTGAAACATATAGTGGAAATTCAATCAATGTTAATTGAATTAATATCTCACAGGTAAATAGTAATTCACTTAATAAATGAAATTTTTTTGTTTTGCATTTATCTCAGGTATAATAACTCAGAAAATAAGAGCAACAAAAATGTCAAGTTTTGTGCAATGGACATATATAGAAGCCTACATCTGCAGAATATACACAACTTCTACAAAATTGTCTCAATATTTTGAAATAATTTTAGCACACAAACTGTATCTTACTACCACATTGCAGTTGATTAAGGAAGAACAACAAAACATAACCAGAAAATAATTTGTCTTAAAAATCTAAAAAAGTTTTTATCCTAGGAGTAAAAATCACCATATAAGTTAGAGAATATTTGTAAGTAAATAATAATGAAAAAAAACTATACATAAAAAGTTATAAGATACAACCAAAGTAGATCTTATGGGAAATTTAAAGTATTAATACTTATAATAGAAAAAAGGAAAGTTTGAAATTAATGAGTCAAATATCTAACCCAAGGAGCAAAAAAAAAAAGAAGAAAGGAAATGATGAATAAAAGATTTGAAATTACTAAAGTAGAAAGCAGAAAGAATCAGCAAAGCCAAGAAAGAATTAAATTTCTAATTTTTTAGGAGGATATGTAAATTTAAAAAGGCAGAAAAAATTAAAAAGTATTATTAAGAATAAAATGAACAAAAATGTGTAGACTCTGAAAAGATTAGGGACACTGTCAGCACTTTGTATCAATACATTTGAAACCTTAGATAAAATATATACCTTCCTAGAAAAAGATATCTGCTAAAACTGACTCAAGAAATGAATGTCTGAATGGTTCCATACCTTTAAAAGGATTAATTCACCAGCTAACAGTATTCCAAAGCAAATTCAAGGACGTTTGGTTTTACAAGAGTTCTAGCAAAGGTTATTTTTAAATTCTGAAATTAAAAAAAAAATTGCCAGAAAAGTGAAAAATAATTTCGCAAAATATTATAGTTGATAAAGGCAAGTCAATATATATAACTTATGTGTATTACATAGCATAGTAATAAACATCTATGAACATATTACCTCATTTACAACCTTAGAAAGTTCCAGTATTGGCCAGTGAGTAGTCCTTTTCTAGTCTATTCTGCTGCCTCTCTCAGAGGTAAAAAGTATCCTGAGTTTTATATTTTCTATAATAGTCTTTTTAAAAATAAAAATTGAGGTTTACTTTACATTTAATAAAAGGCATAGATATTCATACATTTTGACAAAAGAACTATATGTATGATTAAAAAAACTTATTACTCTCAATAATTTCCCCTCATCCCAGAAAGAAAAGCAATGTACTCTACTTTTCTGATTTCTATCACCATAGGTTAGTTTTGCCTTTCTTGAGTTTTATATGTGTGTGTGTTTCTTTTGCAGTTTCTCCATGTCACATTAGTAATTTATTTCTTTTTATTGTTGAGCAGTTTCCCACTGCATAAATATACCACAGGTTGTTCACTTATTTTTCTATTGATGGAATCCCAGGATGTCTCCAATTGAGTATTTTTATGACTAAACTGATATAAACATTTTTAGTTATTTTATTTTGTTTTAACATTCTTGTGTAAATATTTTGAAGCAGAAATACTGTATCAATTGGTAGGTGTATCTTTTATATAAGAAGCTGATAAACTGTTTTGTAAAGTGGTGCTATCATTGTACACTCACACTAGACATTTATCAGCATTTCAGTTACATCACTTGCAACAGGAACTTTGGATGTTGTCAGTCTTCTTAAGTTTAGCCATTCTAATGTGTGAGAAGTGGTATCTCATCAGAACTTTAATATGCATTTCCCTGAAATAATGTGTATGAACTTTTCATATGCCTGAATAGCTTGGGAAAGAAAGAGTGTCTGAAAGAGGGCTTTGCATGTTTTCTACATAATGTTAAAAAGTTAATCTGAGTATGTTCAGATTTAAAAAATGGCTGCTAGCTTTTCTGTAGCTCCATTACTCACAGAAATCTAGATTTCTGAGTATATGACATTTCTCTCTTCTCTCTTACAAATAAAGAAGTCTTATAGAAATGTGTGAATGCTTCACATCAAGTTGTGAGGGAAAGTTTTACATGCCAACAAGTTAATAAACTTTAGGCTGTACTCCTAGCATGACACTCCGTCTGATTGAACAGATGATACCAAAAGCAACACATAATATCAGGGAAAAATAAAACTGTAAATTTCCAGAGAGTTCTTTAGTTTGCCTGAGAGTTTGACAACAATACTTCATTATGTGATGGAAAATATTTTGTAAACAAATAGAATAATATATAATATCCTATCTCCAAGGACAAATGGATGAATTAGATTATAAATTTGTTTAAACTTAACAGAGCTCATGTTTTCACTGGTCTTTTGAGACTAACTAGATAAATTTAAAATGAGAGAATTCATAAATCTCCAGGAACATAAAAGATCTTTAAAATACTTGTTGGGCTATAACTCAAGGGAAATAGAGAACTTTAAAAACATGACTTTGATTGCTAAGTTGTAGGATGAGAAGCACAGAATGCGATTGACATCAGAAAAAATAGGAAAGAAACCCCAAACTAAAAACTTCACTTCTTAAAAATAAACATTAAAAAATTTTAAAAATATATTTTTGGCATAAATGTAAAATAAATAATTAAGGCATTATTACTTATCCAGGTGAAAAACTGGATAATTTTTACTGGTTTAATAATTTTGATTTAAAACAATATGTGCCATTTCTTTGATTTCATTACAGTGTGAAGAAAATTACATTAACATATGTTCTATTTTTTATTAATGTTTTATTTTATATAAAACATGTTTATTTGCTCCCACCTACAAAGGTTAATTTTTCTGAAACTTCTAACTTTCTATATTGATTATATGGGTCAAATTATGTGCCAGTGATATATCTAAGTAAGATTTAAATGTAAAACTAAACTAAAAAAATAAAAAGATATTTTTCAAAATGTTTTAAACTTCTTATGATGTTACAAATCAATCAAACGAATTATTTAAAATACACTAATGCCATAGAAATTTTGTATAATAAAAAGTGGCCATCAGCTAGTAAATTAAAAATATATAAATAAAAAATATATTTTGTATTAGCTTGTATTAGTTGTACATGTTTGTTATTAACCTTCACAAATGAGAAAAGCATGTAAATGACGGTACCATGATTCAGTCAAGTATTACCATAATAATGCTGCATGTCTAACTAACCCAAAACTCAGTAGATTAAAAGATAAAATATTTATTTCCATGATCATATATCTGCAGGTAGGCTGTACATAAGCTGAGTTAGGCTGGACTCTCAGCTCTGGGATTCACGCTCCAAGCTCCATGATGCAATCATTTTGTTCTGGGGTATAGACTGAAGGGGTGTTGGCTACCTGGGGCATGCTTTTCTAATAGTGGATCATTGGAGTGTAAGAGGGCACACTCAACTGTGAAAGAATACTTCAAGCTTCTGCTTATCTCATGCATACTAACCTTTTTTTAAGATTTATTTTTTATTAAATTTTGTGGATACATAGTAGGTTTATATATTTATGGGATACATGAAATGTTTTGATACAAGCATGCAGTGTGAAATAAGTATATCATGTGGAATGGGATATCCTTCCCATCAAGCATTTATCCTTTGAGTTAGTACACTAACACTTCAATGGCCAAAGCTATGTGGTGTGGTCAATCCCAAATGAGAGGATGAAAAAATGCACTTCACCTCACCATGAAGATGTGGCAAGTATGTGAAAGTAAATGATTACAACAAAGTAGTGAAGAAATGGGACAAACAGTTTAGTCTGCCATACATAGATGTGTATAGTGGTGTGCAATTTTTTCCATAACTTTGTTCTGCTAATGTGCTTACATGTGACAGACAACTCTCTGTTTATTTTATAGTATTTTATGGCCTGTGACAGAAGTTAGCAACTTCAATTAATAGTTGAACTAATATTGGTGATGGCTCCCAGCTTCATTCATGTCCCTGAAAAGGAGAGGATTTCATTACTTTTTATGGTTGCATAGTATTTCACGGTGTATATGTACCATGTTTTCTTTATCCAGTCTATCACTGATGGACATTTATTCTTAGCAAATGAATGCAGGAACAGAAAAGCAAATGCCACATGTCATTACTTCAAAGTGGGAGCTAAAGTGAGAATGCATGGACACATAGAGGGAAACAACACATACTGGCCTATCAAAGGTTGGAGGGTGGGAAAGGGGAGAAGATCAGGAAAAATAATTAATAGGTTCTAGGCTTAATAGCTAGGTAATGAAATAACCTGCATGACAAACCCCCATACACGTGCTTACCTATGTAACAAACCTGCATATGTACCCCTGAACTTAAAATATATGTGTGTGTGTGTGTATATATATACACATACATACATATATATATATAAACCTCAAAAAAAGGAAAGTATGTCCTACAAATGATGGTCTCTTTGAAGCAAGGAAATATATCAGCTTTCAACTAAAAAGAAACTAATATTGGTAATAGAGACTTTAGTAAATTCAATAGATGCAAAGATATAAATGTGTGTGGAGGATAATAGGTTTGATTTTCATCTATAAAGGGGAAAAAGAAAGTAAAATAATTGGTGTGCTATAATATGAAAGACAATGGACTAGGACAAATGAAGGCTTTACAGTAAAATTTAGAATATTCAAGGTAGTATGAGTTACATTTGTCTTAGTTTATAGTATCTGTAATCATCAGTTTAAAAATAATAAAAGGTATTCAATTTTGACAACATTGACTCAGTGTTAATAAGTTTATTTTTAAGAAATTTTTGGTGCCCACACACAACTGGTATCATTGTTCCCTTCTATTCTCACCCTTCAGGCTTCCTTCCCCCTGTTGCCTGTCCCAGGGTGAATGATCCTCCCTGTTGATTCCCTTAATCCTGACTACACTTTCATACATGAGCTCTTTATTTAATTTTTTACCGGTTAAGCCTTTGGAGGGTGACATTTGTATCCTGCTGGGACCTTGACTACCACATATTTTTCTGTGTGTTTTGTTTATTTTTAATGTTATCATACTTTCATATTTAGATTTACTTTACATCCACTATTGCTAGATGTTTAGAGTGGAGGGCAAAAGTATAATCTTACGGTGTAAGTTTTTAAATTTTAAAAAGAGCTTCTGCACGCGAAAGAAACTATCATCAAAGTGAACAGGCAACCTACAGAATGGGAGAAAATTTTTGTAATGTATCCCTCTGACAAAGGGCTAATATCCAGAAGCTACAAAGAACTTAAACAACAAGAACAAAACAACCCCATCAAAAAGTGGGTAAAGGATATGAACAGACACTTCTCAAAAAAAAGACATTTATGCAGCCAACAAACACATGAAAAAAAGCTCATTATCACTGGTAATTACAGAAATGCAAATCAAAACCATGATGAGATACTATCTCATGCCAGTTAGAAAGGCGATCATTAAAAAGTCAGGAAACAAGGCCGGGCGTGGGGTTGCTTATCCCTGTAATCCCAGCACTTTGGGAGGCCAAGGCAGGCAGATCATGAGGTCAGGAGATTGAGACCATCCTGGTCATGGTGAAACCTCACGTCTACTATAATACAAAACATTAGCTGGGTATGGTGGTACGTGCCTGTAGTCCCAGGTACTCAGGAGGCTGAGGCAGGGGAATTGCTTGAACCTAGGAGACAGAGTTTGCAGTGAGCCAAGATCATGCCACTGCACTCCAGCCTGGCGACAAAGCAAGACTCCATCTCAAAAAACAGAAAACGTCAGGAAACAACAGATGCTGGAGAGAATATGGAGAAATAGAAAAACTTTTACACTGTTGAGAGGAGTGTAAATTAGTTAAACTATTGTGGAAGACAGTATGGAGATTCCTCAAGGATCTAAAACTAGAAATACCATTTGACCCAGCAATCCCATTACTGGGTATATATCCAAAGGATTATAAATCATTCTGCTATAAAGACACATGCACATGTATGTTTATTGTGGCACTGTTCACAATAAGAAAGACTTGGAACCAACCAAATCTCCATCAATGAATGATAGACTGGATAAAGAAAATGGAATGTGTATATGTGACACATTTTCTTTATCCAGTCTATCATTCATTGATGGGCATGGAATACTATGCTGCCATCAAAAATGATGAGTTCACGTCCTTTGTAAAGACAAGGATGAAGCTGGAAACCACCATTCTCAGCAAACTAACACAGGAACAGAAAACAAAACACTGCATGTTCTCACTCATGAGTGAGAGTTGAACAATGAGAACATATGGACATAAGGAGGCGAACATCACACACTGGACCTGTAGTGGGGGGCTAGAGGAGGGATAGCATTAGGAGAAATACCTAATATAGATGATGGGTTGATGGATGCCCTGAACAACCATGGCACATGTATACCTGTGCATTCTGCACATGTACTCCAGAACTTAAAGTATTTAAAAAAAAATTTATGTTCTGGGTAATTATTCTGAAAAAAAGTATGTATTTCACTGGGAGCTACTCAGTGACTTATGTTTTTCATTTTGTCATTTAAGACATGGAAAGTAGTTTCTGAGATTGAAATAGAAATAAACTCATTAAAGATACATCTGTCTTTTCTCAGAACAAACAAAAAACCTGCTGATTTCCTTGCAACATAGGTTCTTTTAATCAATGTTTTACTTACCTCATCCCTTTCTTTTCCTCTCAAGCATCTCTCTGTTCTGGTACAAACCTGTATCTAATAAGAAGTCCCATGCAGATATTTCCAAACGTGGATGAAAAGAGAGATCACATTTGGTTTTGCAGCTTCAGGCATTTTTGTGATGGGTCGCAAACATAAAGCTAGCACTAATTACTTAGGCTTTAGGATCTGTGGTGAAAGGAAATATTTCTTCATGTCCTGGGAGTTGATTTGATAGCCCTTTACTTCTTTGCCCTGAAGAAAGTAAGAAAGAAATCTTTTAAGTAAAGGGATTTTTTTCTCAAATTATTGATATATATCAATTAGAAATGTGAGAAACTAATGGATGTCTCATAATTTTGGGATATTAATATTTTTGCTATTATAGGAGAGTTTTATATGAGTAACATTGTTGAAACAGTGAAGAAAGAGAGACCCTAAGAATTAATACTGAAAAAAACTCATAAATAAAATAATCCCAAGAAGAAATATTTAGAAAACAAAAAGATAATGCATTTTTTCCTGTGTAATTATTTTTATCCATTAAGATTCCATTGTGCTACCTTAAAACTGGGCTCACCTTGATACAAGGTGGGATCTGCCTGCCTTCTAAATGCCTAAAGATAAGTCTATACTGGAGAGTTAATAAGAAAAGGAAAAGTCATTTTACCTTGGCAAGACAATTCCACTCTTATATTCATTCTTAGTCTTCTGGATAATAGAATTACATTTATTTACCTCATAAAGATGCTGACAAAATAAATTAACTTAATTCTTCTGAGAAATACATATTAAAAATATAAGTTCTTACAATTGTTCATTACAACAAAAACAATCAATCTCTTCAAGCTGCACACAGACAAAAACATTCTCCTGAATCTCTTGACAGTGATTTTGGGGTTTTCATGAATTTCGAAAGTCTATGAATAAAGAAAAGGGTGTAATCACAGCAGTGAGTAGGAATTTTATGATGAAGGATGACATATAGATGGATGTCAGCAAGTATCAAGAAAGTTCAGGCAGAGATAAAGGAAGATACTGTGTGAAAGCAGCTGGTTCAGCTCTCTTCAGAGACAGACCATCTTAAGTGTCAACCCAAGTCCTGGATCCTGCTGTATATTTTTTATATATTAACCTTGATTTAAAAAAATCCCTTGGGAATCTCTAAAATTTTTTTATGTAATAAATGGAATTTCCTCCTTTCAAGTGACAGGATTTCAGTGCTTCTTTGAATAATAAAACAGCAGCAAAAAAATCAGTTAATACTGTCAGCTTGATACATTGTCCTTTTGTGCCAGGCTCTAGTCATGCCATTGAATATCATAGCATACTTGTGGGAAAGATACTGTTATCCTTATTCTATCCCTACCCATGTGTCATAATGGAGACCCATGGAAGTTAAGAAATCTTGCCATGGTCACAGAGATTGGAGAATATAAAACTAGCATTCAAACCCAGATCTGCATCCTTTCAAAGTGAAATTTTAAACCACTCTATATGATGCCATTCATATACAACTGATTTATAGTTTCCACTTATTTATCAAACAATAATTTTATAGTGCCTTATATAGTTAGCAGCTTGGATGGTCTATCTGCAATAAGAAGAATGTACATAAACTCATGTACTTTATTGGTTTTGATTGCTACTGCTTATTAATCCTGTTAGAAAATGTTGCAAGAAAATTTGCCAAAAAGGCAAGCTGCAAAAGAAATAATTTATACAGTATAGAATATCGGCTAAATATGATTATAAAGCATTTATCTTTCATGATAAACAAGTCCTAGTTATTTTGTTGATGTTACAGCAGTCTCCCTTAATTCTTTTCTTTCTTGTATTCCTCCTAGTCCCTGAGTTTTAGACTTTGATTTCTAAAATACTTGTTAGTAACTTTGCTTAATATAGAAAGGCAGGCTATAATGGCAAGTATTTAGTTTAGAGCCTTAAATATGTCAAGTACGTATAAGCGTAAGTGTGGTGATTGAGTTTTCATGAACATCTACGGTGTCTTTATTATCAGCCTCAGAAATCCTTCTAGGCTATAAGGACAGTTAGTATAAAAAGAACCAAATGATTTAATATATACCTTCCTTATTTAACTTACTAAGGCCTATGAACAAAGATTATGAATATTGATTTATTCTCAATTGAAATTATAGGCCTAAAAGAGAACAGCCTTTATTTGATACCTTTTAATTTTGCTTTTTAATTTTGAAAAAGACCATTATCTCCATAACTATGTATGCAGAATAACCTTCCCTTTAAAAAATTATTCCTTAAAATATCCCAATATTTGGCCTCCATCTTCAGGTTTTCTGCAAACATCTCAGAAGAGATGGTCCCTTAGGGTATTTATTTTCTCTTAAAAAAAAGTTTTAAAAATTATGTAAAATGAACTTTAATCAACTGAACACACTTGTTTTTAATTGTTGAACCATTTAGTGGATCTGCCTCTGAGTGCCAGCAAAATAAAAAGTGAAATAAATTTGAATAGCAATAGGTGAGGCTGCCCTTAAAATGTCAGTCTTTAAGGTAAAGTCACATGTTTAAGCTGATTTTATTGTTCTTGAAGGCCCCAAAACTATCAGGAGAAAGAAGGCAAGGAATTATATAAATAATACAGCCCGTACTATATTTGTTAATAGTTAGGATTGAATGTGCCAGTTTCAAAAATCCATGTATTAATGACTGCTTTGTTAAAAAATTCTACGCAAATCATATTCATTTTTGACAAAAATAATTTATGTATGTAAACACGATTGTAAACTATTTTGACCTAAAATAGGTCAGCAATTGCGTGGTAATGCCAGGTGAAAGGAGGATGGTTGGCAAATTGGCATGAAGAAAATTTGGGGTAATGGAAATGTTTGCAATGATGATTGTGTTAATAATTTCATATATATGTGTATATATATGTATGTGTGATATATGTGTGTATATATTTATGTGTGTATATATGTGTGTGTGTATATATAATATATATGTGTGTATACATATATATATACATATACACACACACATATATATGTGTGTGTGTGTGTGTGTATATATATATATGTATATATATATATATATATATCTCCCATGGTAGCAGTTAGATCCGGCTGCCCAGAACATTAGACAGCTTGATAACATACCCCTCTACTGATTTTCCTTCTTTCCCTTTACATTCTTTCCTATTTGCTACTTCTGATCCATGGGATCACTTTCAGAAATAAACTACGTACGTGTAAGCCTTTTTTTTCTAAGGGTCTCCTTTCTGCGAGATCCCAAGGGTAACAAATACATCTTTTCTTCAAAGAATCTCTATACTCTAAATATCGCTGATACTATAAATGGTGAAGGTCTGGCAAGATCTTAATGATGCCTTCAGGGAAAAAAGATCTGTTTTCTGCAGATTTCTGCATATGTTCAATTGAATTACTCATTTGAAACTTTTCCAACTTTAGGTTGTTCCTCAACTTTATTTTGTGTAAATTTAGTGTGATGTTAAGAGAAATATTGCTAGTCGATCTGAATGAAAGGACTCACTTCAGCTCCCATGTTGAATGAGAATTTGCAAACTTGCAACCTACTTTAGCAGGAAGTGAAACTGAGATTTGTTTTGTGCATTTCATTTAGGAATATTAGTTTGCACTTTTATTTCCCCAAGGCCAAAACAAATGAGTTCTGTGTATCTTTTCATCCAAATAGGAAAATGTTTCTCAGCAAAGCTTTGGCTTGGTTTGTTGTTAAGTCCTCCTTTTAAACTGATAAAGAATATTTTTCATCTGTAGTTGAAGACTAAGACTTGGATGGCCAAAATGGAGTCACAGGCGTCCTGAGAATGTGGTCATACCAGTTCCTGAGAACTGAATTTGTAGATCTCTTCAGAACTTTGTGTTCATTCACATCATCACATAGGCAGCTTGAAACTGGCGATGATGGGAATATTTACACCATTGAAATTGGCAAGTCACAGATCAGGGTTTTCCCTCCTCCCACTGGCAGTGAGTTTACCAGCTCATCAATGGTATAATCCACCAGAAGGCAAATGATACACACTGTCAACCATCGTCAGTTTATTTTCTCCAACTGGCTAATTACTGAGCTACCTATATAGAGTCCTTAGTTTAGAGGTTAAAGGAAATGAAGACCTTTAAAATATTCTTATGTTGTAGATGAGATAATGAATATCTGGAGAGGTTAGATGATTTACTTAGCACACAATTAGTTGCAGCGTTTGGGTTACAATCAGCTCCTTAACTCTTAGCTACTAGGTGGGAAAACAATTCTGTAATTATCCAGAATTGTAAGGTACTCTTGTAGTTGAGTGAATTCAACTTGACTTGAGCATTCCAACAAAAGCCATACACGTATTTGGATCTAAACCAAAATAAATAGCATGAGTGTGTGTGTGTGTGTGTGTGTGTGTGTGTGTGTGTGT
>PVKP010008691.1:21655-71649 GCA_004027715.1 Plecturocebus donacophilus | reverse complement strand
CTTCGCAGGGTCCGTGTGACCCTGAGCGGCGAGTTCTTGAATTCCATTGAAATGAGGCTAGTGTCTGCACCTGGCGTTGGCCTGATTAATCGTAGTGCCTTATCATGTTGCCTGTGAGCCTGCACGTAGCCTGTGAGCCTGAGAAGCCATTACATTTTAGCCTGGCTGAAGCCATTTTCCTTGCCACATCACAATAGGGAGGCAGAAATAGTTCTGTTTTAGAGTAGACTGAACCAGGTACCTAGTCTTTCACAAAAGGCCACTAAAAACCCAGAAAGTCTCTGGACCTTCTGAGCACCCTTCAGAATGGAGGTATCTGTTGGTTGGGCATTGAACTGAGCCAGCAACATGCCATTGTTTCAGACTACTTCAGGCCTCTTTAAGCTAGCTTCTGACCAAATTACATTTCCCAAGTCTGTTGTCGACTTCTGGGTGGGTAGAGGTGAGATAAGACTTCAGCAGCGTTGCCTTTTGAAAATGACCACCGGAAGACACATCTTCAGATACAGGATTTGATTTTATTAATCTGTGTTAATAGATTATTTTAGGTATAATCTATTAGTTCCTACTATGGAATATGAGAATTTATTTATCTCTCTTTTTGCCTTCCACTCACCCCATCACATATGTGTCTTTTCTGTGCTCCCTTATAATTTAAGCTGCGGAATAAACTATAACTCTTCCTTAACAATTTTATGATCTCCATGTAGCTAATGTTTTATTTTTGGTTTTCATTTGCTTAATTTTCTATGTATATATCACTGATTGAACTTCAAATTCTTTGTTACTGAATTGCCCCTTAAGGCATTTAGATACACTGGCTATTTTACAATTTCCTCTTCCTGATAATGAAAACTTTCTGACCTGGTCTGTCTGCCTCTGATGCACAGCTAATCCTGGGGTTTTCCTTCATTGTTGTTTCCAAAATAACTTTTTTGAACCTCATGTGTTGGATTCTTATGGTCAGTATCCTTTAGCTTTTTCTTTGTTGGTTTTCTTCTTTGTTGCCTTATTGGAACATTACCTCTAGGAGCTTCCTGAAATAGAGTGTGTCAGTAATAAATGTTTTAAGACCTCACACGTCTGAAGGTGATTTTATTTTGTCTCGCTACTGGAATGGTAATTTGAATGGTTGTAGCATTCTAATTTTGAAATAATTTTCCTTCAGAATTGTGACACTATTGCTGCATTGTATTCCATCTTATAGTGTTTTTGTTGAAAAGTCTGAAGTCATTCTGATTTTTCTTTCTGGAAGGCAGTCTACTTCTATCCATTGTTCCAGGCCGTTGGTAGGCCCTTTTAATATGAAAATTCATATCCATAAAGTCTGGGAAATTTTCTTCAATTAATTCTTTGATTCTTTGGCTGCTTTCTCTTTATTTTTTCTCTTCTTTTTTTGTGGAACTGTTTTCATTCAGATATTGAACTTGCTTTCTAAATTTCTCTTTCTTTTTTTTTCCTTGGCTATAATCTCTAGCAGGTTGCCTTGACTTTTTGTGAAATTATGTCCTTGCTTCATGGTTGCAATATCTTATATCTCTAAGGATGATAATAACAATTAAAAAAAAGTTTTAAGTTATTTTCTCCTTACTGGTCTGTTTTCCTCCAGGTTGATTTGTCTCTGTTTTGATCACTGTATTTCATGCTGGAGGCTTTCCCCAGATGTCTGGTAATCTTTATTGTGTGCTCAGTCTTATGGGTAGAGAATTAAGACATTCCTGGGAGATCTGTGCTCCTGGATGGGCCTTGCTGGTTGTGAGTTTTACCATACAGTTATCTGTTAAGGCCATTATATTGGGCTGATCTGCTGCCTAGAGGATGAGGGTGTGGTTTCCAGAGCTTTGTTTTGGTGGCTTTGGGCTCCAGTAGGAATATACATGTTCTTTATACTCCAAGACTCAACTTTCCTTATGTCCCCCCATTCAAAGATTTTCACGTTTCTAAGGAAAAAGCTTCAGACTTTTGCTGAGTGCTAGGAGGACAGTTGTCTGGCTGAGTTGTCTAGCCACCCTCCCCCCCCCACTTTTTTTTCTGGTCGTAATACATACCTTAAGGTTTTTTTTGTTTGTTTGTTTATTTTTTTGAGATAGAGTCTTTCTCTGTCGCCAGACTAGAGTGCAGTGGCGCAATCTCGGCTCACTGCACTTCCCCCTCCTGTATTCAAGTGATCCCCTGCCTCAGCCTCCCGAGTTGCTGGGACTACAGGGCGTGAGCCACCACACCGGCTAATTTTGTATTTTAAGTAGAGATGGGGTTTTACCATGTTGGCCAGGATGGTCTCCATCTCCTGACCTCATGATCTGCCCGCCTTGGCCTCCCAAAGTGCTGGGATTACAGATGTGAGCCACCATGTCCGGCCAAGTATTTTTTTTAAATCAATTTAAGAAATACTTAATGCTAACCATGTAAAACATTGTGCTAGGGACTTGGGAAGACACAAAGAACCTAATCTAGATTCTGCCATTAAGAACTTCACAGACTGCTGCTGAAGATGCTCACAAACATCTATGCTTTGAAGTGCTAAGGGATACACATAGTAGGTAGATTTAGTGATTTACATGATTTAAAAACATGTTCTGTCTTTTGACTTCCTCTAGGCTTATTGATAAAATGGTTTCAAAAGCACATTAAAAAACAAAGAAAACAACACCCACTAAAATGAGGTGAACGTGTTGAAATTGGTTACTTGCTGACACCTTCCTTTGAAGGCCTATTCCTACGTTTCTGATTCTGAGGACTTTCGATTAGTCTTTCTTATCTTTGTTTCTGCCTCTTTGTCCTCATTTCTAGAGGTATATGGTATTGCTAATTCTTTTACTCCCAGTTTTTTTATTGTGGTAAAATACACATAACATAAAATTTGCCATCTTAACCATTTTTAAGTGTACAGTTCAATGGTATTAAGTATATTCATAATGTGTAACCATCATCACCATCTATCTTTATTCTCTCCACCCCCAGACCCTGGCATCCACCATTCTACTTAATGTCTCTTATGATTTTGACAGCTCTAAGTTCCACATATAAGTGGGATCATACAGTATTTGTCTTTTGTGTGTGTGTGTGTGTGTGTGTGTGTGTGTGTGGACGGAGTCTTGCTCTGTCAGCCAGGCTGGAGTGCAGTGGCTCAATCTCAGCTCACTGCAACCTCCGCCTCCCAGGTTCAATCGATTCCTGCCTCAGCCTCCTGAGTAGCTGGGACTACAGCCACCCTCCAACATGCTTGGCTAATTTTTTGTATTTTTAGTAGAGACAGGGTTTCACCGTATTAGCCAGGATGGTCTCGATCTCGGGACCTTGTGATCTGCCCACCTTGGCCTCCAAAGTAATGGATTACAGGTGTGAGCCACTGCGCCTGGCCCCTCCCACCCCCTTTTTTTTGAAACAAAGTTTCCCTCTTGTTGCCTAGGCTGGAGTGCAATGGCTTGATCTCAGCTCACTGAAACCTCTGCCTTCCGCCTTCCGGGTTCAAGCGATTCTCCTGCCTTAGCCTGCCAAGTAGCTGAGATTACAAGCATGTGCCACTACACCCAGCTAATTTTGTATTTTTAGTAGAGACAGAGTTTCTCCATGTTGGCTATGCTGGTCTCGAGCTCCCGACCTCAGGTGATCTGTCTTGGCCTCCCTAAGTGCTGGGATTACAGGCATGAGCCACTGTGCCCCAGTTTTTGTCTTTTTATAACTGGCTTATTTCACTTAGCATAATGTCCTCAAGGTTCTTCCATGTTGTAGAATAGTCAGAATTTTCCTCCTTTTTAAGGCTGAAGTTTCATGTTTACACTACATTTTGTTTATTTATTCATCCATTGATGGACAGTTAGGTTGATGCCACATTTTAGCTATTGTGAATAATGCTACTGTGAATATGGTTGTACAGATAATCTATTTAAGATCCTGCTTTCATTTCTATTGGGAATATACCCAGAAATGGAATTGCTGGATCATATAGTAATTTTGTTTTTAATTTTTCTGGGAGTTCCCATACTTTTTTTCTGTAGCAGGTATCTTTGTTTTTAAATAGCATATTCTGTATGTCTGTTAGTTCTAGTTGATTTATTTTGTTAAGTCCTCTATTTTCTTACATGTTTTTTGTCTATCCATTATTGAGTTTGAGTTGTTAATCTATCCATTATTGAGTTTGAGTTGTTGAAGTCTTCAACTATTATTGTAGAACTAGCTATATATTACTTCAATTATGTCAGTTTTTGTTTTATATATTACTTGCATAAACATTTATAATTGTTATATTCTCTTGCTGCACTGAACTTTTTATTAATATATAATATGCTCCTTTGTCTTACTGTTTTGATTTAAGGTCAATTTTGTCTAATATTAATATAGCTATTCCTTTCTTTTGTTGCTGTTTTCACGAAATATCCTGTTTCATCCTATCACTTTTAGTATATTTGTGTCTTTGGATCTAAACTGAGTCTCTTATAAACAGCACCTAGTTGGATTATGTTTTGTTTCTGCCAATCTCTGTCTTTTGATTGGAGAGTTTAATTCATTTATATTTAAAGTAATGATGGATACCATTTTGCTGTCTGTTTTCTATATGCCTTAAACTTTTTTTTGTCCCTCATCTCCTGCATTACTGTCTTCTTTTGTATTTAGTTTATTTATTTATTTTTATTTATTATTTTTTTTTTTTGAGACAGAGTCTCACTCCATCGCTCAGGCTAGAGTGCAGTGGCTCAGTCTCAGCTCACTGCAACCTCTGACTCTCAGCTTCAAGCAATTCTCCTGCCTCAGCCTCCTGAATAGCTGGCATTACAGGCTGGCACCACCACCACGCCCGGTTAATTTTGTATTTTTAGTAGAGATGGGATTTCTCCATATTGGTCAAGCTGGTCTGAAACTCCTGACCTTGTGATCCACCCGCCTTAGCCTTCCAAAGTGCTGGGATTATAGGCATAAGCCACCGTTCTGGGCCTCGTTGATGTATTTATTTTTTTTATTTTTGAGATGGAGTTTCACTCTTGCTACCCAGGCTGGAGTGCAATGGGACGATCTCGGCTTACCGCAACCTCCGCCTCCTGAGTTCAAGCAGTTCTCCCGCCTCAGCCTCCCGAGTAGCTGGGACTACAGGCTGCGCCACCATGCCCGGCTAATTTTGGTATTTTTAGTAGAGACAGGGTTCCACCATGCTGACCATGATGGTCTCAATCTCTTGACCTCGTGATCCACCTGCCTCAGCCTCCCAAAGTGCTGGGATTATAGGCATGAGCCATCACGCCTGGCCTGATTTATTTTTTAAGGAAATGTTTAAATTCCTTACCTATTTCTTCTGTGTATATTCTATTAACTTCTTGTGTGTGTTTCCCGTGGGGATTACATTTAATATCCTAAAGTTGTAACTCTCTAATTTGAATGTATGCATTTAACTTCAATAACATACAAAAATTCTCCTTTATAGCTCCATCCTCACCCGTTTTGTTTGTTGGTGTCACAGAATTACATCTCTATATACTCTCCCCAAAAATCATAAAGTAATGATTATTTTAAATGTGTTAGTCTCTCAAATTATATAGAAAACATTTGGAGTTACAAACCGAAGTTACAATATCAGCCTTTAGGCCAATTGTTTTTCTTTTAAATGTAATGTTTCTTAAGTGATATATAAATCAAAAGTAGAGTTATAAACCACTATCATAATGTTACTAGACATATTTACCATTATTGAGATCTTTCTTTCTTTCTTTTTCTTTCTTCCTTTCTTTCTTTCTTCTTTTTTTTTTTTTTTTGAGATGGAGTTTGTTCTTGTCACCCAGGCTGAAGTGCAGTGGCACGGTCTTGGCTCACTGCAACCTCCGCCTCCCAGGTTCAAGCAATTCTCCTGCCTCAGCCTCCCGAGTAGCTGGGATTACAGGTGTGCACCACCACACCCTGCTACTTTTGTATTTTTGGTAGAGATGGGGTTTCACCATGTTGGCCAGGCTGGTCTCGAACTCCTGACCTCAGGTGATTCACCCGCTTTGGCCTCCCAAAGTGCAGGGATTACAGGGGGTGAGCCACCACACCCGGCTGAGATCTTTATTTCTTCATATTACTTCAAGTCTGTCAAGTGTGTTTTCATTTCACTATGCAAGAAGGCTCCTTTAAGCATTTCTTACAGGGAGGTCTGGTGGCAACAAACTCCCTCACTTAAAAAAAAATTTTTTTTTTTAAAGAAGCGCTGTCTTACTCTGTTGGCCCAGGCAGGAGTACAGTGGTCCAGTCTTAGCTCACTTAAGCCTCAAACTCCCAGGCTCAAAAGATCCTCTTGCCTCAGCCTCCCAAGTAGCTGGAACTACAAGTATGCACCATCACACCTAGCTAATTCTCAAAAAAAAAAAAAAAAAAAAAAAAAATTCAAGATGAGATTTTGCTATGTTGACCAGGCTGGAATGCAGTGGCTATTCATGAATTTGGTCACAGCGCTCTGCAGCTTCCAACTCCTGTGCTCAAGCAGTTCTCCTATCTTAGTCTCCTGAGTTGCTGGGACAACAGGTGTGTGCCACTGCACCCAGCTTGACCTCCAAAGTTTTGGTAAGAAGTCTACTGATTATATTATTGAGGATCCCTTGTATGTGATAAGTCACTTCTTTCTTGCTGCTTTCAAGATTCTTTGTATCTGTCTTTCTTAAATTTGAATATAATGTACTTGGTCTGGGTCTCTTTATCTTCTTGGAGTTTGTTGAGCTTCTTTGGAGGTTTATATTCACGTCTTTCATCAGATTTGGGATGTTTCCAGCCATTGTTTCTTCAGATACCTCTCTGCTCCTTTCTCTCTCTCCTCCTCTCTAGGACTGCCACAATCTGTATGTTGGTCTATTTCCTGTTGTTCCACGAGTCCTTAGGCTCTTTCATTGTTTTTTTCAGTCTTTTTTTGTGTTCTTGAAACTTGATAATTTTTACTGTCCTATGTTCAAGTTTGCTGATTGATTCTTCTGCTTGCTTGAATCTGTCTTCATGTTGTCTAGTGAATAATTTCATTTCAGTTCTTGTACCTTTCATCTTCATAATTTCTTTTTGTTTTCATTATAGGTTTTATACCTCTTTATTCATACTTCAATTTTCTTCATACATAATTTTCTTGACTTTCTCTATCTTCCTTTAGTTCTTTGAGCATGTTTGAAACAGTTGTTTTAAAGTCTTTGTCTAGTAGCTCTTCGAGCAGACCTTTTTCAGGGACAGTCTATTGACTTAATTATTCCTTTGAATGGGCCATACTTTTCTGTTTATTTGTATGACTTGTGATTTTTTTGTTGTTGTCGAAAGTGAACATGAATCTAATAATATCTAGAAATCATAATTTTCCCCTTTTCCAGGGTTTGCTGTTTTTTGTTATGTTTTTGTGTATTATCTTTTTGTTGTTGTGGTAGGGTGTTTTTGTTCCAATGTCAGCCTAAAATATAAACTTAATAGTCTTCTCAGGTCTTTTCTGAGCCTGTGCTTTTCCCTGGGCATGCAGGAAAAGCACTTTCACTTTCAAAATTTTTACATATATGTAGTTCCCAAATTTTTACATATATGTAGTTCCCAAAATACATAT
Source organism: Plecturocebus donacophilus (assembly GCA_004027715.1). Taxonomy (NCBI): domain Eukaryota; kingdom Metazoa; phylum Chordata; class Mammalia; order Primates; family Pitheciidae; genus Plecturocebus; species Plecturocebus donacophilus. The sequence continues at coordinate 64,115 of PVKP010008691.1, read as the reverse complement.
ATGTAGTTTTGAATATCTTTGTCTTTATTATCTGGTTCCCAGAGGAGGAAAATGAAGGTGTTAAAGGAATGGGCATCAGTCTTCTTAATTCCGTTGGAATTCACTTCAGCTCAAGAGGTAGAGGCTTGCAACGATGGGGGTAGGTGCAACAACAATGGCTGCCTGCTTCTTTGTTGTTGCTCTGTGATCAAAGCAGCAATCAGTGACCAGAGAACAGATCTCTGATACTTGGAGGACAGCATCCTTTTTTCCAACCCTAGTGCCTGCAACTGTGAGCAAGGTTCTCCAGGAACAGATGCGTGGCTGCCTGCCATGGGACTAGAAGGGTGAGGTGTGGGTGACTGATACTGTGCCAAGAGAGGCATTGATCAAAATTAACCTTACTTTGCAACCCAAGCCTTCCCCTGGAAGTTGCAAGCTTTCAATTGACTGCAGAGTTTCATAATAGTTACATAAGACAGATTCTGTCAGTGCATTATTGTCTAGGTGGAGGACAAATGCCTGGTGCTTCTTACTCTGCTGACTTTCTAGAATTTTCTCCAGTTCTTGAGTCTGTTGGGGGTTTGTTGGTAAATTGGTTCTTTGGTTGTCCTGCTGCCTGCTTAGAACTCAGGTCTCCTAAGGCCCTTACTACTTTTCTGTAAGCTTTAAATATTCAAAGTTATATTCATGTCTTTCTTTTTTTTTTCAATCTCCTTGGCCTTGTGGGTTTAATTTAGCCTTTATTTAAAAACTTAATTATTTATTGTTTTTAGTGGGATTTGGGAAGGAAGTGAAAATAGATGAGTTTAAGTCTTATCTGGGAGTCTTAACTCTTTATGTGCACTTGTCTTATCTCCTTCAACTAGACTGCAAAGTCTTTGATTTAGCTGAGTTAGGGATATCATTCTTTTTATCCCTCTCAGTAGCTTACTGCTTTCCACATAGTGAATAATAATATGTTGTTTGAACTTGTTAACTAAGGCAGTGATGCAAAGTGAGTGGTATATATAACAAATTGGTAATCATTTTAATCACAAGGCAATTATTAACATATTGTGTCCATTAATATATATAATTATATATTATATAATATACTATAGCCATTCATATATTTCTGTATTAGGTGGTGTTTGTTTGTGTGTTTTAGCTTATCAACTATCATTAGTGTTAGTATATTTTATTCATGGCTTAAGACAATTCTTCCACTGTGGCCCAGGGAAGCCAAAAGGTTGGATACCCCTTTTCTAGCTATGTCGAAACACATACTGTACTATACTACTGGGCACTAAGTCAATGCTTCATAATGTGAAAAAGTCCTCACTATATTTAGGTCGTCTTGTTAAGAAATTTCATTATTTTAATTGCATGTATGTTTAATTAAACCAGGGATTTCTTAGGGTAACAGTCAATAAATTTGTAGAAGTCAAGATGGAGACTGAGAAAAACCCAGTCATGACATTTGTTGCCCTCTCTTTTTCCCTTGTTCTCTATGTTAATGGGTCTTTGTACTCTTACCAATGAAACACTAACCAAACTTCTCTTAATCTAATATAGTAGTTCATATGAGTCTATAGTAGTTCATATGAATTATGTAAGATTCAATTTAAAATAATGGATTCTTAAGATAGTATGTACTCTAAAGTTTGGTCTAGAAACTAAATGAAAATGAGTGCTTTAGCAGTTTATGTCCTAGGCTAAGTCAGGGTACAAATATGTATCTGTTAATTATCTTGTTTTTCCAGTCCAAACAGGGGCTTTACAGAAATGCACTGTATGAGCGGCCATTCCAATTTTGTATCTTGTGTATGCATCATACCCTCAAGTGACATCTACCCTCATGGTCTAATTGCCACTGGTGGAAATGACCACAATATATGCATTTTCTCACTGGACAGTCCAATGCCACTGTATATTCTAAAAGGCCACAAAAATACTGGTGAGTATAATAACACTGGTATTTTTCCATTTGAAGAAGTTTTATCCCTTTGAGAGTTAAATTTACATATCCATTTTCTCAAGCTTTTAATTATGTTTTGTTTTACCTATAACTGTGGCTTGGTAATGGAGACCCTATTGGGTTATCTTAGTTCTGTAAATTCTGTTACAAATTTATTGTCATCAGTAAAGGTTGATACGTGTATGTAAAAAGTAACGTGTTCGGTTATTGGCTGGGAGTGATGGCTCACACCTGTAATCCCAGCACTTTGGGAGGCTGAGGCGAGCAGATCACCTGAGGCCGGGAGTTTGAGACCAGCCTGGACAATATGGCAAAACCCCATCTCTACTAAAAATTCAAAAATTATACAGGCATGGTGGTGCAAACCAGTAATCCCAGCTACTCAGGAGACTGAAGCACAAGATTCGCCAGAACCTGGCAGACAGAGGTTACCATGAGCTGAGATTGTGCCACTGCACTCCAGCCTGGGTAACAGAGTGGAGACTGTCTCAAAAAAATAATAAGTAAATAAAGTGTTCAGTAATAAAAAAGCTGTATAATGTTTAATATACTTAATGACTTTGTTTTTTAACTATTTTATGCAATGAATACATTTACTCAGGAAAACTAATAAAGACCCAGAAGGAATGTGTTTAGATTTCTGGTATTATTATTGAAGAGCATTTATTTTCTGTGATTTGTATATATTCCTGATTCTGTGACAATTCTGGATTTCTGTGTGGCTTAACAGTTCTTTATTGTAAAATGACATGCTTAATCAGTGCAGTAAGTGTACTTTTTTAAAAATATAAATGAAATAGTTTGGAACATGTTTCATAAATGCTTTAAACTTAATTCCTTTAAAGAATTTGTATAATATGTCTAGCATCATGGCTCATGTGTGTAATCCCAACACTTTGGGAGGCCAAGATAGGAGGATTGCTAGAGGCAAGGAGTTTGAGATCAGCCCGAGCAACACAGCAATACCCCATCTCTACAAAAATTTAAAAAATTAGCTGGACATGGTGGACATGGTGGTCCCAGCTACTCAAGAGGTTGAGGTGAGAAGATTGCTTTAGCCCAGGAGTTGGAGGCTGCAGTGAGCTGTGATCATACTGCGGCACTCCAACCTGGGTGGATAGAGTGAGACCCTGTCTCTAAAAACAAAAATAATTTTTTATTTTTATTTATTTTATTTATTGAGACAGAGTCTCACAGTGTTGCCAGGCTGGAATGCAGTGGTACGATCTCGGCTTACTGCAGCCTCTGCCTCTCGGATTCAAGTGTTTCTCCTGCCGCAGCCTCCAGAGTAGCTGGGATTACAGTGTCCCACCACCACACCCAGCTCATTTTTGTGTTTGTGTTTTTAGTAGTGATGGGATTTCACCATGTTGGCCAGGCTGGTCTCGAACTCCTGACCTCAGATGATCTGCCCGCCTCAGTCTCCCAAAGTACTGGGATTATAGGTGTGAGCCACCGTGCCCAACCAAAAACAAAAATACTTTTTTAAATGTTTGTGTGCATGTATGTGTGTTTGTATGAGAAATCTTCAATACAGAGTGATAAAGATTTTTTAAATTTTATTATGGAAATCAAATATACACAAAAGTAGAGACATCATATTTTTGTTTCATCTTCCCCTTCTAATGCTACATTATTTTAAAATTTCTGATATTCTACTATTTCATTTATAAATACATCCTTCATTATGTGGCTCTAAAATGGGGGTTGGCAAATTTTTTCTGTAAAGGATTAGATAGTAAATACATTTTAGGCTTTTAGGTCATATGGTGGCTATCATAACTGCTCAACTCTGTCGCTGTAGTCCAAAGCAGCCATAGACAGTAAATGAATGAGCATGTCTGTTTTTGTGAATACTGAAATTCTTATTTTATATAATTTTCACACATTAGAAGATTGTCTTTTGCTTCTTTTTCTCTCAATTACTTAAATACATAAAAACCATTCTTAGTTTGTTAGGTATACAAATACAGGTGCCTCACTGGCATTAGTTTGCTGAGCTTTCTAAAAGATAAGTGCACACGCTCACGCTCTCTCTCTCTCTCTCTCCCTTTCCCTCTAAAAAGAAATAAGCACAATATTATCACACCTAAAACAAAACAAAAACTATTTTTTATCAACTATCCAATGAATGTTCAAATTTACCCGGTTGTCTCATTAATCTTTTTTTATAGTTTATTTGAATTGTGACCCAAATAAAGTCCATATCTTTCTTTTTTTTTATTTGGAGACGGAGTCTCGCTCTGTCACCCAGGCTGAAGTGCAGTGGCACAATTTTGGCTCACTGCAGCCTCCGCTTCTGGAGTTCAAGTGATTCTCCCGCCTCAGCCTCCCAAGTAGCTGGGATTACAGGTGCCCATCACCATGCCTGGCTAATTTTTTTGTATTTTTAGTAGAGACAGGGTTTCACCATGTTGTCCAGGCTGGTCTCAAACTCCTAACCTCTGGTGATCCATGTTGTCCAGGCTGGTCTCTAACTCCTGACCTCTGGTGATCTGCCTGCCTCGGCCTCCCAAAGTGCTGGGATTACAGGCATGAGCCACCATGGCCGGCCCCACATCTTTCAATCTGTTAGTTTCTTTCTTTTTTCCTTGCTGTTTGAAACCAGGTTATTTTAGCTATAAAATTTCCCACAATCTGAATTTTACTGGTTGAAGCTTGCTTGTTTCCTATAATGTGTGTTCTTTAGTCACCTATATTTCTTGTAAGCTGTTAGATATATCTAGAAGCTTTATCAGGTTCAGATTCAAGTTTTTGGCAACAGTATAGGTGGTATTCTGTATTTTCTGTTGTATCACATCAGGAAGCACACAGTATCTTTTTGGGATATTAATATTGATTAGTGGGGCTGGGTGTGGTGGCTCAGGCCTATAATCCCAGCACTTTGGGAGGCCGAGGCAGGCGAATCACGAAGTCAGGAGTTTGAGATCAACCTAGCCAAGACGGTGAAACCCCATCTCTACCAAAAATACAAAAATTAGCTGGGTGTGGTGGCGGGTGCCTGTAATCCCAGCTACTCAGGAGGCAGGAGAATTGCTTGAACCTGGGAGGCAGAGATTGTAGTGAGCCGAGATTGCGCCATTGCACTCCTGCCTGGATGACACTTGGAGACTCCGTCTCAAAAAAAAAAAATAGTGGGTTCAAGTATCATATCATTCATTCGTTCTAAACCTCCCATCAGCCTTGCACATAGTCATCATTTTTAGCAGCTACTGATAATCATTGCCTAGATTCAATATTTTATTAAGGTTTATAAAATAATTGTACTGTAATTCTAATATTTCTGCATTTGATCACCGACACTTTTTTGTATAGATCTTTCCACATTAATTCTGGTTACCATGTGGGACTTTTATACAGAAAAGCCAATAAATGCTTGCCTTGACCCTTCTTCCATCTTATTTACTGGTTTTCAGAAGGAGTTGTTTTCTGAATATCTTTTCTTTTCAGTTCTCAGATTGCTCCATATCTGGCCATTGGAACCCTCTTTAAATTGACTCCTATGACCTTTTCATAAGACCTTCACTAGTCTTCATTGCTTTCTAATATTACAGAATTTTCTAGGTTCAATTTATACATTCTATACCTGAAACCAGCACTTTTGCCAAGAAGCCCTATTTTTTTTCTTTTACTGGGAAATGGTATTTTATTCAATTATATTATGCTGGTCTGTGAAAGAATGTAAAGAGCACCCAAATTTCAACTATTAAGATCTCAGTGATGTAACATATGAGTATTTCTCATGTACCCTATATGTTCAACATGAATTAATAAAGGGACTTTTCATCAGATTTTCTCAGGGATGCAGGATGATGGGGCTTTCTCTCCACATGTACTTCAATAGTAGTTGCAGCAGTCAAAGGACAACATGATTAATAAGGCACTGGCTTTTAAAAGCATTTGCCTGCCTTGAGTGTCACGGTAGTGGCAGATTAAAAAAAAAACAGTTAAAAAAACCCACCAAAAACGTGTCTGACTGAAAGTGTCAGCTACCATTTTGTCTGTCGACTAATGCAAGTATCGTGGCTGTGCCTAACTTCAAATGAAGGAAGAAAGTACCATCCTCCTATGTGTCCGAAAAGGGAGCATTACCCACAGCATGTTTTCCGGTCATCAATTATTCAGCTTCATCAAACAATCCAAAAGTCTCCTCTGAGTGATGCTAAGTATTCTAAACATCAGGGAAGTGATGCTCAGAAGTAAGCTGTCACCCATACCCAATATACAGTTATGGAAAAGGAATAGGATAATTAGAGCAAAGACTCTCATTCAGAAGAGGAAGCAGTGCAAGACAAGAGTTTTTAATGTAGAGCCATTCGGAAATCTAATTTAGAGGCTGTCTCAACTCAGGGTAGAGAGACTTTTGTGATTGCTTCCTTCTGGTTGAGGAAGAGTTTCCCAATCCATTGTTTTTTATGGCTATGCTTTGACCCCCAAGTATATTCTTCTTTCCTAAGATAGTTTTTCTTTTTTCTTTTCAGAGAGGGTCTTTCTTTGTTGCCCATGCCAGAGTGCAGTGGTGCTATCACAGCTCACTGTAGCCTTGACCTCCCAGGCTCAAGTGATGCTTTCACTGGGACCACAGGCTTGTGCGACCATTCCTGACTAATTTTAAAATTTTGTTTTAAGGCCGGGCGCAGTGGCTCACGCCTGTAATCCCAGCACTTTGGGAGGCCAAGGCAGGTAAATCACAAGGTCAGGAGTTTGAGACCAGCCTGGCCAACATGGTGAAATCCCATCTCTACTAAAAAAAAAAAAAAATATTTAGCTGGGTGTAGTGGCGGGTGCCTGTAATCCCAACTACTCAGGAGGCTAATGCAAGAGAATGGCTTGAACCCAGGAGGTGGAAGTTGTAGTGAGCTGAGATCGCACCGCTGCACTCCGGCCTAGGTGACAGAGTCTCAAAAAAATTTTTTTGTGTGTGTTACAGACAGGATCTCACTGTATTGCCCAGGCTAGTCTCAAACTCCTGAGCTCAATCAGAATGCTAGGATCACAGGTATGAACCACTCCACCTGGCTAATTTTTCTTTTCTTTCTTTCTTTTTTCTTTTTATTTGTTTTTGAGACAGAGTCTCACTCTGTTGCTAGGTGCCAGGCTGGAGTGCAGTGGCACGATCTCGGCTCACTGCAACCTCTGCCTCCCGGGTTCAAGCAATTCTCCTGCCTCAGCCTCCCTAGTAGCTGGGACCACAGGTGCACGCCACCACACGCAGCTAATTTTTGTATTTTTAGTAGAGACGGGGTTTCACTGTGTTGGCCAGGATGGTCTGGATCTCTTGATCCGCCTGTCTTGGACTCCCGAAATGCTGAGATTACAGGCATGAGCCACCGTGCCCGGCCTCTCTTCTTTTTTAAAGAGAGAATTTTGCTGTGTCACCCAGGTTGAAGTGCAGTGGTATGTGATCACAGCTCACTGCAACCTCTGCGCCGTGGGCTTAAGCAATCCTCCCACCTCAGCCTTCCAAGTAGCTGGGACCACAGGTGCATACCACCATGCCCAGCTGTTCTTTTGTTTGTTTGAGATGGAGTCTTGCTCTGTTGCCCAGGCTGTAGTGCAGTGGCATGATCTTGGCTCACTGCAACCTAGCCTCCTGGGTTCATGCCATTCTCCTGCCTCAGCCTCCCGAGTAGCTGGGACTACAGATGCCTGTCACCATGCCTTGCTAATTTTTGTGTTTTTAGTAGAGACAGGGTTTCACCATATTGGCCAGGTGAATCTCGAACTTCTGACCTTGTGATCTACCCACCTTGGCCTCCCAAAATGCTGGGACTACAGGCACTGGCCTAGCTTATTTTTTTATATTTTTAGTAGAGACGGGGTCTCGCCACATTGCCCAGGCTGGCCTCGAACTTCTGAGGTCTACAGTCCGCCTGCCTTGGTCTCCCAAAGTGCTGGGATTACAGGTTTGAGCCATTGTGCCTGGCATAATTTTTCATATTTGTAATTTTTAGCCTGCATAATTCTACATCAAGAAGGTAAGACATTTAATTAACCGTTTCATTACTGTTGGACGTTGAGCTTGACTGCAAGTTCTTTGGTCATTTTAATGAAAGCGACCTTAAATATTTATATAAACAGTGTTTCAAAATCATTTACGTTATCTTCCTTTTATGATTTGTTAAAGCTGGAAGGATTGTGTAGCTCACTTAAGTTCTGCTCCCTCATTTTACAGACAAGGACTCTGAGTTTGAGTAATATCTCTGCAGTTAATGTGGCTTGTAAGTGGCACAGGTAGGCCTTGTGCACAGGCAGTCTGGCACCAGCGTCTGCTCTTGACTGCTGTACTCTTACGCATCTCTGCTGAATTAAGTCTTAGGTAGCTAAGATACTGCCACTTCAAAGAGTGTTTTTAAAATTGGAATGCTTTAGTAACTTTCATTGTTGAGCATTTTTCTATATCAAAATGTGTTATCTAATGATGTTTTTTCCTTAGTTTGTAGTCTATCATCTGGAAAATTTGGGACATTACTTAGTGGTTCATGGGACACCACTGCTAAAGTCTGGCTGAATGACAAGTGCATGATGACCTTGCAGGTACAGTAGTTCTGTGTAAATATTCTAAAGAATAATTAAATTTAATGATTCTGTGGCAACTTAAATTGATACCCGTTTTACCGCAGGGTCATACAGCTGCAGTGTGGGCGGTAAAGATCTTACCTGAACAAGGCTTAATGTTGACTGGATCAGCCGACAAGACTATTAAACTGTGGAAGGCTGGAAGATGCGAGAGGACTTTTTCAGGTAAGATCAGAGTAAACAAGTTTTATAATATCCTTGCTTTTTATTTGCTCAGATTTTCTTTTCTCAGAAGTTTAAAAGCATGAAAATATTTGAAAGACATTAGTATATTTAAGCTATTATTTCTGACACGTTAGTATCTAATACCTTTTAAAAAGATATTACGAGACCTCTCATAAAACAGCCAGGTGTAGACTGATAAATAGCTGTCTGATAAGCTGTAATATGTATATGTGCTTCTCTATATAGGTATGTAATTTTTGGTACATAGTTATATTTTTCGTTGTCATTTTAATACTGGTTGTCATTTTAATAGTCTGAAACTTCTAAACATAAGCTTTACTGATGGTCAGTCAGCAGAGTTATCTTCATATATGGAAGAAAGCATTATTAGTGTCTTTATATTGAAATGCATTGTTTATAATGAATTTCAGGCTTTGTTTATGTTGTGGTTTATGGTGAGTATTCTTTTTAAACCCTGACTATTAAATAATGCCTATACTGATGCATCTGCTGTCTAATAGTAAATATCACTGATTTATTTGTATGGTCCTTAAACTTTTACTGTGAATTTTAATTGTTGTTGTTTTTCCTCTCTTTTTGAATTTTCTCCTTAAAAGTTGGCAACTACCTAGGATAATATGCAGGAAGTCCCTTTGTACAGATAAAAGTATCTTTTGGCCTGGCGTGGTGGCTCACACCTGTAATCCCAGCTCTTTGGGAGGATGAGGCGGGTGGATCACTTGGGGCCAGGAGTTCGAGACCAGCCTGGCCAACATGGTGAAACTCTATCTCTTTTAAAAATACAAAAAAATTAGCCAGACGTGGTGACACACGCCTGTAACCTCAGCTATTTGGGAGGCTGAGGCACGAGAATGTCTTGAACCTGGAGACAGAGGCTGCAGTGAGCAGAGATCGTGTCATTGCACTCTAGCCTGGGCGACAAAGTGAGACTCCATCTCAAAAACAAAACAAAAAAGGAAAGAACAACAAAAAAAGTATCTTTTGATGGAAAATGGATGATGACTAAGGATCCTTCTGTTTCTGCTTCTATATATACTATATGTATGAAGTCATTATTTATCTGTGATAGCTAACCTAAGTCAACAAATACTGAACATGGGAAATCTGACTTCTAATCTCCATCACAAGCTTCAGAGAATGTTTTCTTAAATTTATGGGCTACTCTTTGTTCTATATTTTCCGTTATATTTGAATATTTGTTTTTTGTGAATTACTCTTGTTATTGAGGAAGAAAAATTGAAAATGAATTACCGGGTGAAAATGAATTGTTGGGGCTAAAATACTATTTATGGAGATTTTTGGAGAAGATATGATGAATATAAAGTAACTTTCCAAGACTGGTATTTAAAAAAATATTGCTAAACTTTAAATACAAATTTTGGTTACCAGGCTTTCAACAGGAAAAAAAAAAAAAGATTTCTCTAACTTAAAAATTAATTTTTCCTACTCACCAATATATATTATAATGTTAGCAAAATGTATGGAGCCATCAACCAAATTATCTATTTTATTGATTTGCATTATTGTTTTTTTAATGCAGGACATGAAGATTGTGTAAGAGGTTTGGCAATTTTGAGTGAAACAGAATTTCTTTCCTGTGCAAATGATGCTAGTGTTAGAAGGTGGCAAATCACTGGCGAGTGTCTTGAAGTATATTATGGACATACAAATTATATTTATAGTATATCTGTTTTTCCAAATTGTAGAGGTAAGATTATTTTATGCTATGTATTTAATGTTTTGTATTGAGCATTATTCCATCCCACTTGTGAGGCAGAGGGAGGAGGGCTGATTACTTAAATCAATTTACTGTCTGTGGCTTGAATAACTTAGTAAATTTATTTCGTAAGTATCTTTCTCCTATTTACAAAGGAGAACATTGTATGGCCATCTTTTTATTTTATTTTATTTTATTTTATTTTATTTTATTTATGGAGATGGGTTTCACCATCTTGGCCAGGTTGGTCTTGAACTCCTGACCTCATCATCCACCTGCCTTGGCCTCCCAAAGTGCTGGGATTATGGGCGTGAGCCACTGTGCCTGGCCTGTATGGCCATCTTTATATTAATTCAAATTAGATTGTTGTGTTGTAAAAAGTTCTTGGGTATCTGAAGAAAGACTTTGTAAGGTGTGACATGAATAAAAAGTGATTTTCAGATTGTATATGTTGTAAGTGACAAACATGAAATTTAAAACTGATTTTAAAACACTTTAGGTTTTAAAAAGTCAGTTTATCTAGAAACATAGTATGTATAAATGTACTTAATTTTATTTATTCAAACTAATACTTCCTTTATTCATTAATTTTAGATTTTGTGACAACAGCAGAGGACAGATCTCTGAGAATCTGGAAGCATGGGGAATGTGCTCAAACTATCCGACTTCCAGCTCAGTCTATATGGTGCTGCTGTGTGCTCGACAATGGTGACATTGTGGTTGGTGCGAGGTATTTATATTCTCGTCAGTCATTAAATGTTAGGTGTCTTTCTAGTCAGTCATTAAATGCTAGGTGTCTAGGCCTTCAGTAGGCACTAGAGTGTACAGAGATAAGCCATAAGGAATTTCAGGTGACCTGGGGAGGTTATATGGACACTTCAAATACTAAACAAAACAGGAGTAGATATTACAGCTTTCACACTAAGTGATGCATGATATACTAGTATTGTACTGCAACTTGTGCAGGTAGTGACTACAAAAGAAGTTAGAGAAGGTAGAGATTGGTGTGGGAAAACTTTCTGTAGAAGAAGAAATTTGAATTGGATTTTGAAAGATTATGAGTAAGAAAAGATATGTGAATTTTTGTCAAAGCTGACAGTATAAGTTTCCTTCCTGAGAATGAATGCAGCATGCATAGGAAGTGAAGGAAAATGGTAGAAGACTAATGCTGGGATGACAGCTACAACGGTGGGCCTGGTGCGGTGATTCACGCTTGTAATCCCAGCACTTAGGAAGGCCGAGATGGGTGGATCACCTGAGGTCAGGAGTTCAAGACCAGTCTGGCTAACATTGTGAAACCTCGTTTCTACTAAAAAAAAAAAAAAAAAAAAAAAAAAATACTAAAATTAGCCGGGCATGGTGGCATGTGCCTGTAATCCCAGCTACTCAGGAGGCTGAGGCAGGAGAGTCACTTGATCCCTGGAGGTGGAGGTTGCAGTGAGCTGAGATCGCGTCACTGTACTCCAGTCTGGTGATGGAGAGAGACTGCGTCTCAAAGAAAAAAAAAAAATAGGTACAACGGTAGTGGATAATAGGTACAGTGGGGCTTAACTCTGGAGAATCTTTAGTGGTTTGATGCCAGGCATTTTTTAGATTCAGTGCTTAGGGTTAAAGGGTTGTGGTTCATGAGCAAGAAATAGGATTAAATCAGAACTTATTAATTATTAAATATATAGATTGGATTTAACTGCTGGTGACAGTGGACAGGAAAGTAAATTAGAAAGCAAGTACAGTAGGCATATGAAGTTATAAAACGTTGGCCCCACAATGCTAATGGGTAGGAGATAAGTAAATGAGATAATCCGGAAGGAAAACACTCAGAAAAAGGATGAAAGGAAAGGATAAAGCTTCAAACTGTTGGTGATTAGAAGTCCTCATTAATAAAAATGGAGAAGTGGGAGAATTGGTTGGGTGGAGAAGGTGATGGCTATGGCTTTAGACATCCTGAGGTCTACAGTGGTGGTGAGCCACACTCATGCTAGTGGATCATGGTCATTTGAACGGGAGCCTAGTATAAGAACTGAGGCTAAGATAAAGATTTCGCAAAGCTTCCAAAAGCAAACCACAGAACACCATTCTCTGAGGGAAGAAATAAAGGGGAGGAACAGAAGACTAAGAACTGAGTTTTATGATATACCATCAGTAGAGAAAAAGAAGCTAGCAGGTTAAACAGAACAAAGGAATTCAAATGTTGAAATTTCAGGGAGACAGAAAAAGGGAGATTTTGGAGGGAGATTGTCACCAGTGTCAAAAAGTATTTGAGGAGTCAAGGAATGGAAAGTTTGAAAAGCATTTGGATTTGGTTTGAAAGATGTTATTAATGACTCTTTTGGCATCAATCACATTTGGAATAGAAAATCATAGAAAAAAGGCAAATAAGAAATAATGGGTTAAAGGAGATGGATGAAGGATCATAGATTATAATGCTACTCTAGCATTGAAAGCAATAAGGCCAGGTACTGTGACTCACACTTATAAACCCAGCACTTTGTGAGGTCCAGGTGGGAAGATCGCTTGAGCTCAGGAGTTTGAGACTAGCCTGGGTGAGCTAGCGAAACCTTGTCTCTACAAAGTAAAATTTCTTTAATTAGCTGGGCATGGTGGTGCACATCTGTAGTCCCAGCTGCTCAGGAGGCTGAGGTGGGAGGATTGCTTGGACCCAGGAATTTGAGGTTGCAGTAAGCTGTGATTGCTGTCCCTGCACTCCAGCCTAGGTGATAGAATGGGACCCTGTCTCCAAAAAAAAAAAAGGAAGGAAGAAGAAAAAGAAGGTGACAGCTATAAGGGATAGAGGGTCTAATAAAGTAGGTGTTTTATTTTTTGCCTGGGGCAGGGCTTGATTTGTAGGGTTAGTTTTTCACCCCCACCAAGCATATTTGAAGTTGAAGAAAAACTAATAGAAAGAGTGGTATAGATATTTTGGATGATTAAGTTAGAAACAGGTTTCCCATAGAATGGGCCAGGATTAACACAGTCAGAAGTGTCTAATTTGTTTCTCCTATCTTAGAATTTAGACTTAAGAAATCATGGAGATGAAGTAATTTTTCTGAGAAAAGAGGTTAAGGGCTACCATCAGATCCAAACATGAAGCCATTTTTTTTCCTTGACTGAAGTTACATTGCTAGTTACTGGTACAATAAAGGAAGACTGCATTTTTCTACTGAACATCTGCCATTTTTAAGCCTTATATTGGGTCTTTGAGCCCTTTATAAACTAAACCATATTTTGTTATGCCAGCCAAGGCTGATGAAAATAAATAAATAAATAAATAAACCGAACTAGTTCAGTACCCTTCTCTATATAGTAATAACTATAAAATATTGACTTTAAATGTATATTTCTCTGTTCTTTGTGAATAACTTCTCTGTTAAATAGTTGGCATAATAGAGAGTAGTATGTGCTAAAGTCAGCACAGTGCTGTAATCATCAGTACATGCTAACGTTTCTCATACTCTTTGATAGAGATTATTTTAACTATGGATCATTCAGGTGTGATAATGTTAATGTATTATATATAACAATGACTTTTAAAATCAGGTTGTTTTTCCTTACAGTGATGGCATTATTAGAGTGTTTACAGAATCAGAAGATCGAACAGCAAGTGCTGAAGAAATCAAGGCTTTTGAAAAAGAGCTCTCTCAGGCAACCATTGATTCTAAAACTGGTGATTTAGGGGACATCAATGCTGAGCAGCTTCCTGGGAGGGAACACCTTAATGAACCTGGTAAGTATTTTATTGTACCTAATAGAAAAAATTCCACCATATTTGCCTTTTGGAATAATTAAGAGAAGAAAAATAAATGTTTTGCTCATGTTTTAATGTTACTCTTATTGCTTGATACTGATTTTTGAGAATTTTTACTATTATACATAATCACTATGAGAAACCATATTCTTGCCTCTGTCTCACAGTAGACTTTAAATTAAGCTTCTCATAAACAGGAATTTAAAAATAAATCTCCCAACACTTAGATCATTTACAGTAGGCACTCAAAAGGCACTCATTTAATGCTTTTTTGGTTGATTGGATTCCCTGAGAGGGGTTGTACAAACTGAATGTTAAAATGAGTTTAAATACAAAATTAGCCAGGTGTGATGGCATGTGCCTGTAGTCCCAGCTACTCAGGAGACTGAGGTGGGAAGATGGTTTGAACCCAGAATGTGGAGGCTGCAGTGAGCTGAGACCACGCCATTGCACTCCAGCCTGGGTGACAGAGTGTGGCTCTGTCTCAAACAAAAGAAAAAAAGAGTTTATATCAAGCATTATTTGTGTAATGAGTTAGGAACCATTTGAATTTGAAATCAGAGGACAGTCAGTAGTCATCTCAAGTGAAATCTTGTGTTGAATATATCCCTTGATTGCAGTATTATACCAGTGCTTCTCAAAGCTTGATTCATGGACCTCTGGGGATTCTGAGATCCTATCAGGTTGTCCATGAGGTCAAAACTAATTTTTATAATACTAGATGTTATTTGACTTTTTTACATTGTATTAACATTTGCACATTGTACAAACATTTGCACTTATGGTACAAAAACAGTGGTGGGTAAAACCACTGGTTTGTATATAAATCAAGGCAGGGGCACTAAACCATTCTGGTAAGTTACTGTGTGCTTCACTTGCATGCAGTTGTAGTGTTTTTGAAAAAACCATTTACTATTAAGCATGTCCTTGATGAGGCATTAATATTAAGAATTATCAATTTTATTACAATTTGACACATCTTTTTAAATATTCTGCATGAGAAAATAGACATAAAGTAAATCAAAATACTATGGTGTCTCGAAGAAAAGCATGTTTACAGTCGTATGAGTTGCAGCCTAAATACCAGTTTTTTTCAGGGAGCGCTATTTTTATTTGAAAGAATGGCTATGGTTATTCAGGCTTTGGTATTTGGCAGATTTTTTTTGAAAATGAACAAATTGAGTATGTTCCTGTAAGGAAAATTTCTGACAACATATGTTGCCAAAGATAAAATTCAAGCTTTTGAGTGAAAATTGAAATTTAGGAAAAATTTATCTCCACCAGGATCTTAGTAGCTTCCCAGTTTTATTGATACCAGTGGTAATATTAACAAATGCAGTTTTAAATATTGAATAATAAACTGTATAAATAAGCAGAAGATCTGCTTAAGTCATTGAACCGTTATTTTCCACATGACCAGTATCTGATACCAACTCAGACACGGGTAAGAGATCCGTTCAAAGTGTGAGATAGATCAGTAGTAGATTTTAGTATAATAGGGCATGAGAAATTCATTGATGTGGTTTCAGATCATATACTATATAACCTTTAAAAAACTAGTATTTCTGGCCTACCATATTTTCTGAAAAGACTTGTCTTCTCTTTTCAACTGCCTACGTGTGTTAGACTGGATATTCTTTCTGAAGTCAACCAAAATAAATTGTGACAGATTAAGAGGGGGTAAGTAGGGAGATTAAAGTATGATGGACTAGGCTAGAACCGGCATATATCACACCCACCCAGATTACACTGACCATTACTCAGTAATGTGACATCATGTGACTGCCTGATGCAAGGGGGCTAGATAATATAATCTCTGGCTAGACAACTACAGCTGTATCCAATGGAAGAAGAGCATGATTCTTTGAAGGACAGATAGCTATCTTCGCCACTGAAGGCCTTGTTGCGAACGTAACATTTGTGGAAAGTCCTTAAAGAGGCAAAGGAGCAAATACGGCCAATATCTGTGTAAAGAGTATCATAGACAGGATAAAAAGCCAATGCAAAGGCTCTGCGGCTGAAGTTGGGAGCTGAGGGGACAGGGGGAATAGTAGAAAATAAGATCATATAGGATAATGGGGGCAAATTTATATGTGGTCTTGTACACTTCTTGAGGGTTTAGGCTTTTACCAAGTGAGATGAGAAGCATTGATGGGTTTCAAGCAGAAAAGTGTCAGTACCTACTATGAGAAAATCTGAGGTTGCTGGGTGGAATATACACTGTCGGGGGCCAAGAGCACAGGTAAGAGGCCATTGAATCAATCCAATTGAGAAATGATGGTGGCTTGGACCAAGGGATGATGATGGAGATATTAAGGAGACATAGTTTTCTAGATACATTTAAAAGAATGAGCTGATAGAAGTAGCTGTAGGGGGTGCTGAGAAGTAGGTCAAGATGCTGTGGGGTTGAGAGAAAGAGGTATCAGACTTTTTTATTTTTTTGGCTTGAGCCACTGGATTAATGTAGAGCCATTTACCAAAATGAAATGTGTTAGGAGGATATATTCACTAATAAAATTTGTTTTATTTTTGATGGGCCTGTTGCTTCCTAGTAGAATTATATTTTATTAACTTTCCTTTGATTAATAATATTTCATTTTAACTGTTACTTTCTTTTGGCCACTTTCTAATAAAATTACATTTTTAAATCTTTTATTTAATACAATTTTCTTTTAAAACAAAATCCATATTTGTAAATTTTAATGTTAAGAATTTTCTATCTAAATGTTTTTCAAGTTTACACTGCCATTCTACCTTTGATTCTTAAAATTTTTATTTTAAGGTACTAGAGAAGGACAGACTCGTCTAATCAGAGATGGGGAGAAAGTCGAAGCCTATCAGTGGAGTGTTAGTGAAGGGAGGTGGATAAAAATTGGTGATGTTGTTGGCTCATCTGGTGCTAATCAGCAAACATCTGGAAAAGTTTTATATGAAGGGAAAGTATGTCGACTTCTTTCTAATTACCATTATCTTAAATGATTAGGCAAATGAAAGCTTTGCTTTGCCCCATAGTGATAAAATTTCTTTGTTTTGACATTTAAAAATACATTACATTTTTCCCTGTCATGAAATAGATATTGTAGAAGTATCTTCCCATGTAAAGAGAGCTGTATTTGATAGACAAATTAGCAAGTGTCTGTCACTTAGTAGTTCCTATACAAAAGCTGTTCCCAGCCATTTTGAATTGGGAGCTTTTGTGCCACCTTTCATCTAATGCCTCATGCCTGGCTATATTTATCTTGACAAGACATGAGGGACCCTGCAGGGCAGGGCTTAAAATGCCAGCATGTTTTGGTGAGTAGGGCACAATAACAGCTGATAATTTTGGCCTTGATATCAACCAGTTGGAAAGCCTCCTTTGGCCCTAGAATTAATATGTATTTGTAATCCATCCTTCATCCTCACCCCCATCCCCTAATAAAATACTAATTTTGCATCACATGCATATGGGGGCTATTAATCTTTATCTGCTAAAAAGGAAGATTTTACCACTGCACTTTGGAGAAAGTTAAGTACTATACTTATTAAAATAAAGAACACATCTGTGTTGTATATGTCATTAATATATATGAACAGATAAATTAATGAACATGTATCTCCTTTTTATATTCCTACTTTAGGAATTTGATTATGTTTTCTCAATTGATGTTAATGAAGGTGGACCATCATATAAATTGCCATATAATACTAGTGATGATCCCTGGTTAACTGCCTACAACTTCTTACAGAAGAATGATTTGAATCCCATGTTTCTGGATCAAGTGGCTAAATTTATTATTGATAACACAAAAGGTCAAATGTTGGGACTTGGGAATCCCAACTTTTCAGATCCATTTACGGGTAAGTTACTGTTTATATTAAGTCTTACTTACCTCCATCAGTGTTGATTGATTTTTTTGATGTTTTCAAACACCTGTGATTAGCTTTTTCAATAAAGACCAACAACTACAGCAGGGTTTTACTTCACATTCATATGTTTAAGCCTCAAATTATGTAGTAAATCTGTATTTTACAGAAATAATCATAAATTGCCTTTTGGAAATACAATCATACTATAATATAAACTAAATGAAATATCAGTTATGAGAAACAAAAATAAGCTTGTAAGTTCTTTTATATAGTGTTTCTTTTTAAAAAATGTATTTTGGCAAAATTTAGTAAATCTTTTTTCAGATGAGGCTAAATTGGTTAGTTGTGCCTCAAATCTAAGAGTGAACCCTGTGGGTAGTTTTAATTTGTATGTGATGTGTATTCTACACATTCATTTTAAGTTAGTTGTTTGTAACATTGTATGCAATATCTCAGATGTTATAAATGCAGTTAGGTGCTCATACCAGTCTGTAAATTGTAATCCTGGTGGTACTAGTCCAAATTCTGTCTCCTAGGAAGTGGATTCTTATCCTAGTAACATTAACTTGAGTTCTGGAGACTGGTATAGTAGGAATAAAATGCCTCCTCTAACTAATATTTTTACATAGGCACTTTACCATTAATGTTTCCTCTTGTCATTTCTGACGCACATTTTTCACGTGCTAGTGATCTTCCTTGTTTAACAAGAATCTCATATATATTCCTGTCTCTAATCTTTATGTAGATCCACCTTTTATTCCCTGACAGGTACTCCACATTCCCAAATTATCTCCTCTCCTTCTACTTCAGAATTTCATTGCCCATTCATATAATAAAGTTAACGTTACCTGCATGTTGATTTAAATAGAATTATCAAAGTAACTCACTATTGACGTACAGATGATCTAATCCTCCAAATACTTGCACTTGAAAAAAGAAGCGCTTAGTATCTGGATATTTTTGTTGTTGGAATTTCAGACTATCGTTCAAAAGAGTGAACGCATATTGTAGTACTGTGTATGTTATTTTGCGTGTGGGATACAGGAATACAGGAAAGGAATTGAACTAGCTTTGTCTGGAAACTTCGGAACTACTTGGCTTGTTTTGCCCTTCCAAGACTCTTACTTTAATCTGTCTATCTGTCTATCGGTCTATCTTTTTGAGATGGAGTCTTGCTCTGTCACCCAGGCTGGAGTGCAGTGGAGCAATTTCGGCTCACTGCAGCCTCTGCCTCCCGAGTTAAAGCAGTTCTCTGCCTCAGCCTCCCAAGTAGCTGGGATTACAGGTGCTGGCCACCACACCCAGCTAATTTTTTTGTATTTTTAGTAGAGACAGGATTTCACCATCTTAGCTAGGCTGGTCTTGAACTCCTGACCTCGTGATCCACCTGCCTTGGCCTCCCAAAGTTCTGGGATTACAGGCGTGAACCACTGTGCCTGGCCCCAAGACTCTATAAGCATCTTAGAAATTTTTTTGTGTGTATGGACAACCTGATTATTTCCCTAGAGGTAGTAACAAAACATATGCCCATACACCAGACATTTGTAAATGTATAAATGGAAATCTCTTTCCTTTGTAGTTTTCATCCCCTTTCTAATTCTCTTCCCCAGTAGGTTGTAAGGTTCAGAGAATATAAGCAATTTTGTTCCCTGCTGGATCCCCAGCACTGAGTCTCTTGTTTGACACATGAATTAATGAACCTAGAGTTCTAAAAGATTAACATTTAGTGCCTGTGGTTTTGATAGCAACAACAACTGCAGGAATTCTAGTCAATTTGTATAGGAACAGGGACAGGAATTGATTGTATGTATATATATTTAGGGCAGATATTACCTGCAATTCTCTTTTGATATTTGAATTCAGTTTTAATATTTAAGTGCTGGGGCTAAGATACAATATAGCATTAAAGTTAAGAAAACAAAACTTGGAGAAACATTAAAACTTCAGTTTTTTCCCAGCTATAATAAGACTTCTAACTGTAGTTTTTGTTATTTCTATCATGTGAAAGTTTTGCTCTTCCGTTTTTCTCCAAATGTAGGTGGTTCTAATATAAGCATTGTGCTGTTTGTAAAATTCAGAACTTTGGTGTACTTCTGCTTTTTCTTTGTTTTGCCTTGACAGGTGGTGGTCGTTACGTACCGGGCTCTTCAGGATCTTCTAACACGCTACCCACAGCAGATCCTTTTACAGGTGAGATGCAGTTTTGATTCATGTATCTTTTTTCACTAAATGTGTAGTATCTTACATTATGTGACTTTCTATCTTGGAGATGTCATCCAGTAACTGATAATTCCCTTATATGTATTTCCAATTTTGATGGATCTCCTTTTCTTTAACTTCTGATTTTTGCTTTTTCCTGGAGTAGTTGTGTAGATTTCCTCATGACTTTTAAATAACATACTATTAGAACTCATTGTTTTTTCTAGGGGTCTTTCCCACCAGGAGAGCAGAGTAGATAAGAACATAGGTTTTAGAGTCAGACAAACCTTGTTTCGAAATTGGGCTCTACCACTTACTTGCTATGAGAAGTTGGCAAGTTACCTAACCTATCTGAGCCTATTTTTTCTATCTGTGAAATTAGATAATAGGGGAACCCACCAACCAAGACACAGCTGAGTGCTATCACACTGTTGAGATGCTACCAATCACGAGCAGAGAAGGAGCCATGTGAGTCCCTGATACTGGATGGAGCAGTGCAATCAAGAAATCTCCCCAGGCATATTTTGACTTAATGTGGAAGGAGACATTCCACCCAGCTACACAGGAATAGTCTTCCGAATCTAAGTTATTAATGTCCTTCTTGAAGCCCTTGAAGTGTTGGTGCATCTCCTCAAAATGAATTTATTTAACAAGGTATGCATGCCTCAGCATCAACACTACTGGAAAAAGTTGCCAGAGTTGGACTTTAAGGCAGCTGAAGAAGTCTCTATTTTCAGAATAGCTTTGGTATCTTGTATGATGCTGTTGCTGGATCTTCAGACAGAGTTCCTCGACAATATGCGCAGTTTGGGAAGAGATTCATAGCCTTTAGGTATCTACTGGCCTTGCACATTAGTACTGTGAGCTATAAAAATGACAACCTACAACGCTCTCTAAGCCACTGATTGGACAAACACCCAACATTAGATCGGTGTCATTAAGTTGTGGATTGCTGACAGTGAGCTTCCTTTTTCCTGTGCATGTATTGGTGGCCCAAATGCAAATGGTTATACCATGTGCATTGATAACTAGTAAATGAAAAGAATTAGCTATCACACTAAATGCTGTGATGGTACAGTGGCTGTTAAGGAAGTCTTTGATAACATAATATGATTTCAAATGGTAGTAAGCATCTGAAGAGTAGATAAAGATGGCTTTCTCTTTACCAGCAGTTCTGAAACAGTGATGCCCTGAAACTTACACCAAGCGAGAATCCAAATCACTTTGGTGGCTTTTTTTGGAAAAGAAAGAACATACCAAGCTTCAAGTAATAACAGCAAAATCAAGAAGTCTCCTGGGGCCATCATAACCAGAGCATATCTCACTGTTCCATAATGTCAGTAACTCAGACGATGCAATAATTATGCAGATATCCAAGATAGTATGCACAGTGTCCAAGAGAATTAGGGTATCATTAGGATAATTGAATACACTTTTATATAAATAGATAACAACATCTACCAAATCGAGGTATGAAAATGAAATAGCATAATATGTGTAAGTGTTAAGCGAAATGCCTGGAGTATATTTAAGCCATTGGTATATGTTTGTTATTGTTGAGGATGATGATGTTTTTCTAGCTTTGTCGATAGCACTGGGGCCAAAAGATTTCTCTATCTGGCTACAACTTAAGGTCAATCTTAATTCTTCTTTCTTTTCTTATTAATTTATGCAGTCCTTAAACTGCTCATGTTTATTAGAATGATCTGGGAATCTTGTTTAAATTACTTATCCCAGGATTCTACTGCCAAGAGATTGTGATTCACTAGATAAGTGAGGAGGTTAAAACTATTCGTACTCTGATCTCTCACCCAAGAATTCTAATTAAATAAATGATCTTGGTTGTAGTTTGATCTTAGATTTTTTTTTCCTTTTTTGTTTTATTTTTTTGAGACAGAGTTTACTCTTGTTGCCCAGACTGGAGTGAAATGGTGCGATCTCAGCTCACCACAACCTCTGCCTCCAGGGTTCAAGCCATTCTCCTGCCTCAGCCTCCCAAGTAGCTGGGATTACAGGCATGCACCATCACACCCAGCTAATTTTGTATTTTTAGGAGAGACGGGGTTTCACCATGTTGGTTGGGCTGGTCTCAAACTCCTGACCTCAGGTGATCCACCCGCCTCGGCCTCCAAAAGTGCTGTGATGAAAGGCGTGAGCCACCATGCCTGGCAATCTTAGATTTTTTTTTTAAGTTCCTTAAGTGTTTCTAAAGTGGAGCCAGTTTGGAGTACCCCTGGGTTATGGGTGAACTCTGGGAATCTGTGTATTGAATCTGATTCATTCAGGTGGACAGAGAACCATATTTAGAAAAGTGTGAGACTGTACTTTACCCCTGAACAGCTTAATGCCTTGGGCAAGTTATTCAACCTTCTGCTTCTAAAATACTGTGAATTATAATGGTATCTACATAATACTTTAATAAAGATGATTAGCTGGCATATGGTTAACATTCAGCAAATCTGTTTATTCTGTGTTCCTCATTTTAATTATTCTTACTTTTTTTTGGTTTGTTTTGGTTTTTTAATTTTGTTTGGCTTTTCTGTATGTGTTGTACTGGTTATAACAACTCCTAGAGTATAAACTCAGAGAAGCTAGAAGAGTAGCTCAGTTTTCTTCTTCCCATAAAGGCTGATCCAGTTTTCTGAACATCTCCAAATCCTGCTGATTCTCTCTCTACACTTTTTATGTTTCTTTCTTTCTATTTTCAGTAAGACAGCCACAAGTATTATCTATAATAAAATGTGACTGGGCTGTTTTCATAGTATCTCTAAGTCTTACCTCAGTCTTTTCCAGTTGTGTTAATGTGTTAGCTAATCCTACTCCTTTACTTTAATAGAATAGCATTCATATTTTGTTCTGCAAACTTTATTTCTCTCCAATCCACTTGTATTTTTGTAATTTTCTAAACTTCCATCATTATAATATGTAAGGCATGTAATGTTTACTTTGTAGCTAACATTTACTGGGCACTCACAACATGCCCAGGCACTGTTCTAAGCATTTTTCTGTATTCAATTTATGGCATATTTATTATGTATATAATGATGCCATTGTGAAGTGTGTTTAACAATAGGAATAATTGAGTTTATGTAAAGAAGAAGCAATTTGAACTTCATAATTTGCAGTCACCTTTGCTTACTAGAAATATTACTGTATTGTAGGTGCTGGTCGTTATGTACCAGGTTCTGCAGGTATGGGAACTACCATAGCTGGAGTTGATCCATTTACAGGTACATACTTTTTATTTCTTTTTCTTTTTTTAGATTTTAAAAATTCATTGGAACTTACATTTAATTAAAAAAGTTTCATACAATTATATGGTATTCTTTGACATTTTTTAAAAATTATAATTTAGATTGAGTCTTAGGCCAGGCTTGGTGGCTCGTGCCTGTAATCCCAGCACTTTGGCAGGCCGAGGTGGGAGGACCGCTTGAGCCCAGGAGATTGAG
The DNA here is from genome assembly GCA_004027715.1 of Plecturocebus donacophilus. Taxonomy (NCBI): domain Eukaryota; kingdom Metazoa; phylum Chordata; class Mammalia; order Primates; family Pitheciidae; genus Plecturocebus; species Plecturocebus donacophilus. The sequence continues at coordinate 40,452 of PVKP010008691.1, read as the reverse complement.
GCTGCAGTGAGCTGTGATTGCACCACTGCATCCTGTCTCAGAAAGAAAAAAGAAGTAGAAAGTATGAGATGGAAAGTTCTTGTTCTACGTTTTTAAGTTTCCATTCCCAAAACCATATTTTATTAATAAATATAAATTACACAAAATCTTGTAGATTTCTTTATATTTCCCCTTGAGGTTCCTTGTTAGTTTACTGCATGCACTGAATAGTTGCATATCTCAGTAATTGTGAAAACTAAGTTACATAGTTAGAAAAATCTTATTTTTGATCACTGCTTATGATTATCATCTTCTATTCTTTAAAAAGGGAATAGTGCCTACCGATCAGCTGCATCTAAAACAATGAATATTTATTTCCCTAAAAAAGAGGCTGTCACTTTTGACCAAGCAAACCCCACACAAATATTAGGTAAGTCTCTTTAATTAATCTTTTCATATATTCACAGACTGTTTGAGTTGTCATCAAGGTTGTTTCTCTTCCCGACATGTGTCAGAAATTGGGCATTTAATACGAATAGAGCTTTCTATTGCAGTATTAAACAACTATGTCCACCACAAATAGGTAATCTGGTAATGGATCTATAATACTTTGCAAGAAGGCTTACACAAACATAAAGTAAATAATTTATGATGACTTTAATCAGAAAAAAATTAAAGGTGGAAAACGTAAGTTCTACCCACCCAAGCTCTTGTTTTCAGAAAAAAAAAAATTAATGAAAATGAATGAGTAAAGCATTTGAAAAATAAAGATCTTATCTTTAAAAAAGTAGTGGCCCTCAGAAATAATAAAAGTTCCTTTTAAATCGCCCATTAGAAGTGAAGCTACTTTAGTGACTTAAATTCCTTTTTCTGTTTATTTGTGTTCCTCAAAATACAGTGTTTTGTTGTTATTGTTGTTGTGTTGGACTGAGAGTACTGTTAGCTTTGTTTGCCACAAAGATTATGATGAGAATTAATTGGGATAACATAACATACTTACCAGAGTATAAGGCAGGGTCAGTATTATGAACATTTATAAAAGTCACTCATGAATGTTTTCTTAATTGCTTTATTTTGAATAATGTAGAATATGCACACTTTTAGACTTTTAACTCTTGTGAAAATCTAACAGGTATCTTGATTTTTGCATTCCTTAATAAACTTCATTTTTATTTATTAGTGTTAAAATTGTTAATACCTGAGATTAGTGAAACATGTCCAAGTTTCCATTTATAATTGATTTCAAAGTTGTAAATTTGGATAATTTACCTTTATTATCAGAATTTGGGCTTGAAGAAACAACTCAAAGTAGTATTCATGATACAAAAGGATACTGATAGGAAAGATACATGTGAAGGATTCGAAGGAGATTGTTTCATGAAATGTGAACATGAGAAAAAAGGGCAGTATGTCCATTAAATAAATTTTTAAAATAATGTAATGTCAAATATGCATATGGAGCTAAGTCATAAATTAAATGTTATCAGTAGGCAACTATAGAAGTTGACATAAATTGGCTAAAAAGTTGTTACAAATGTTCTCATTGAGAAACCAGGTGATTGACTGATAGTTGAGTATATATGACACATGATATTGCTTTTAAAGTCATTCAAAATGGAGGCTGGGCATAGTGGCTCATGCCTGTAATTCTAGCACTTTGGGATTTTGAGGCAGGTGGGTCACTTGAGACAGGAGTTGGAGAACAGCCTGCCTAACATGGTGAAACCCAATCTCTACTACAGATACAAAAATTAGCTGGTGTGGTGGCGGCTGCCTGTAGTCCCAGCTACTTGGGAGTCTGAGGCAGGAGAATCACTTGAATCCTGATAGCAGAGGTTGCAGTGAGCCGAGATCGCATCATTGCACTCCAGTGTGGGCAACAGAGTGAGACTCCATCTCAAAAAAAAAAAAAAAGGATACTCACAAGCCTTTTATGGTTTTTGATAATTGGTGAGAAAAGTCTTAACTCTCCGTGGTATACACTAGAGTAATTTTATTGAAAGTCTTGGCATTTATATATTATCTGGCCAGTTACAGTTAGGGAATTTTGAAAGTTTGGTTTTGGGTTCTAGGTAAACTGAAGGAACTTAATGGAACTGCACCTGAAGAGAAGAAGTTAACTGAGGATGACTTGATAATTCTTGAGAAGATACTGTCTCTAATATGTAATAGTTCTTCAGAAAAACCCACAGTCCAGCAACTTCAGATTTTGTGGAAAGCTATTAACTGGCCTGAAGGTAAATAAACATTCTTCAGAAATGTAACTAGAAAGCAAGAAGTGTTATCTACATTTCTGTCAATATTACCGGTGTTTCTAGATTAAATAAAAGTTAACTTGGGTAGTTCTAATTCACTTTGGAAGATCTCACGAAGAGGATTCACTACCCTACTGGAATTGATAATCTTATTTTGGTTACATGCCTTATGAGAATCTTAATATAATGATCCCCATACATGCACCAGTTTTTTACTGTTTCAAAGCATTTGTGGATTCCCTGACAGGCATCCAAGATACTCTTAGTGACCTGTTAATCCTGGGCTACAAACATTTACTATAAATATACTTTCTTCAATTATGTCAGTTAAGTCTTTTTTAATTCCCAAAAAGTCCTTGCCCCGTTATTTTTTTCTTGCTGTTGATTTATTGGAGAAAAAAGTCTTTTTTTTTTCTTTTCAACAAAATATCCCATTTTATGGGTTTTACTGATATGTTCCTCCATCTCTGTATTTACTTCTAGTGGCAAAATTAGATTCTGGTTCAGTAGGTTATTTTTTTTTTTAGGTGAAATCCTTTATAAATGATGATGCATACTACTTTTATATTATGGCACATATAAAGTTGGATTCCTCACCTTTAGTGATGCCAAGATTATTCATTCAGATGGCATCTAACCAGGGCCATGATTATAAAGCTCCCACCAACCTGTAAGCATCCTATCACTTGTTAACTGAAATTCTTCTCTTAAGTACTTTCCCTGTTAACTCATGAAAAAGTGGGCAAAGGATATGAACAGGCACTTGGCAAAAGAAGACATTTATGCAGCCAACAAACATATTTTAAAAAGCTCATCATCACTGGTCATTAGAGTAACGCAAATCAAAACCACATTGCGATGGCATCTCACGCCAGTTAGAAGGTGATCATTAAAAAGTCAGGAGACCACAGATGCTGGAGAGGATGTAGAGAAATAGGAATGCTTTTACACTGTTGGTGGGGGTGTAAATGCCACTATTATGGAAGATAGTGTGATGATTCCTCAAGGATCTAGAACTAGAAATACCATTTGACCCAGCAATCCCATTACTGGGTCTATACCCAAAGGATTATAAATAATTCTGTTATAAAGACACAAGCACACATATGTTGATTGTGGCACTATTCACAACAGGAAAGACTTGGAACCAACCTAAATGCCCATCAATGATAGACTGGATAAAGAAATGTGGCATAAACACCATGGAATTACTATGTAGCCATAAAAAAAGATGAGTTCCTGTCCTTTGCAGGGGCATGGATAAAGCTGGAAACCATCATTCTCTGCAAACTGACACAAGAACAGAAAACCAAACACAGCATGTTCTCACTCATAAGTGGGCATTGAACAATGAGAACACATGGATACAGGGAGGGGAACATCACACACCAGGGCCTGTTAGAGGGTGGGGGGTGGAGGCTAAGGGAGGAATAGCAGTGGGTAGGGGAATAGGGTAGGGATAACATTAGGAAAAATATCTAATGTAGATGATGGGGTGATGGATGCAGCAAACCACCGTGGCATGTGTATATCTGTGTAACAATCCTGCATGTTCTGCTCATGTACCCCAGAACTTAGTATAATTAGAAAAAAAAAAACAACTCTCTGTTTAACTGTTTGGTCTTACAGAATTTTTAAAAGCAAGGTCTGCACTCCATTCTTTCCATTCATTTTTGAATACTCAGTGTGTCAGGCTATTTGATAACCCAAGAGAGTTACCTTATTTTTAAAGCGAATATGATCTTATAGTAATAAATCTAGTTTATATAAATCTGAAAAGTTGGCCAGGCACAGTGGCTCACACCTTTAATCCCAGCACTTTGGGAGGCCAAGGCAAGCGGATCACTTGAGGTCAGGAGTTCAAGACCAGTCTGGCTAACATAGTGAAACTCTGTCTCTACTAAATATATAAAAAATTATCCATGTGTGATGGTGTGTGTCTGCAATCTCAGCTACTCAGTAGGCTGAGGCAGGAGAATCATGTGAATCCAAGAGGTGGAGGTTGCAGTGAGCTGAGATCGCGCAATTGCGCTCCAGCCTGGGCAGCAGCGTGAGACTCTGTGTTAAAAAATATATATTTGCATTTTTTAAAGCAGAAACAATTTTTCACATTTTCTAAAATGGTTAATTTTGTAGTGGGAAAAAATCCTTAAAAGTTGATAGTCAAAAGAAATAGTCTTTATTTCCATAAACATTAATGACATTTTTTTTTTTAAATAGATATTGTCTTTCCTGCACTTGATATTCTTCGGTTGTCAATTAAACACCCCAGCGTGAATCAGAACTTCTGCAATGAAAAGGAAGGGGCTCAGTTCAGCAGTCATCTCATCAGTCTTCTGAACCCTAAAGGAAAGCCAGCAAACCAGCTGCTTGCTCTCAGGACTTTTTGCAATTGTTTTGTTGGCCAGGCAGGACAAAAACTCATGATGTCCCAGAGGGAATCACTGATGTCCCATGCAATAGAACTGAAATCAGGGAGCAATAAGAACATTCACATTGCTCTGGCTACATTGACCCTGAACTATTCTGTTTGTTTTCATAAAGACCATAACATTGAAGGGAAAGCTCAATGTTTGTCACTAATTAGTACAATTTTGGAAGTAGTACAAGACCTAGAAGCCACTTTTAGACTTCTTGTGGCTCTTGGAACACTTATCAGTGATGATTCAAATGCTGTACAATTAGCCAAATCGTTAGGTGTTGATTCTCAAATAAAAAAGTATTCCTCAGTATCAGAACCAGCAAAAGTAAGTGAATGCTGTAGATTTATCCTAAATTTGCTATAGCAGTGGGGAAGGGGGACTGAGATTTGTAATTGATTAGTGTTTTTTTCCTCACATTTGACATGACTGATACCAGATGATTAAGAAAAGAGAATACTGTGGATTAAGTAAAATTTTAGATGTTGTAAAGTGGTGGTGAGGGGAAACAAATAAAATTTTTGCACTGCTGAATTGTGATATTTTCCTGTATAATTTGGGTAAGTTTTCAAGAGTATGAAAACAAATTTAAAAAGAGCTATAATCAGCAGCAACACAATGACAATGACATTTTCCCCTTGCCTTAGCCACTAAGGAGGAGACAAGGGCTTTTATTCATATAACTTGCTTTTATTACTTATGTACACCAAACTGTTGTTGTCAATTATCTTTTATTTAACTTCTCCACCTATTTTTATTGCTAGATTCTTTGAACAGCACTGATACATTTCAAGGTCTTGTTTTAGGTTAACTACTTTAAAATTTTAAAAATTATATTAAATTTATAAAATAATATAAATTATTCATATATTAAAACAATATAAGATAAATTCTTGATTTGTCATTTATAAATCCTAAAGTATATTTGTTTGATGGCTTATTGTTAGATGAAGAAAAAGCCAGTTGGTAAGCTATGTTAGGCATATATCAGTTCAGACAGACAAGGTCTCAATTTAACTCAAGGCTTGGGTCTGGTTTATTTTGCCCTTCACTATTTGAGGTAACTTCATTTTTCATTCTAGTTTTGATATGTGACTGTTTATTTTTGTCATTTTCCATTATTGCAAAGGGAATTTTGAACATGTTGAATTTTACCAGGTGATGACATAAACAAGAGTACATCAAACTGTATTGAAAGTCTAAAACCTGTCATGTGAAATTACTATTTTTGAGCCCTCTATGTGGTCCAGGCAGTATAGTAGACACTCTGATATTTAATCCTTAAAACCCCTTTAAATGAGGGCCAGTATTATCTCTGCTTTCAGAAGTAGATACCATAGGATGAATCATTTTAAGAGAGAAAAAGAAAATTGAAGCTAAGTGTATTAATTACACAATTTTTTGTGTCTGAGGTAACCCAATTGTTTGAGAGAAGTGTAACTATTCCTACTTTTAAAAGTGGGAAAGATCTTTTCACAAAGAGGACATTGTCAAAAATGGTGAGCAGCATTCTCAATATTCATAGTACAAAGAACCATGAGTTTCCTGGCTTAATGCCAAATTACACCCTTGTTAGAATAATTCTTCCCCAAATGGGCAGAAAAAGGTTCTAATTGTCTAGAGTAATCCAAGTAAAAACTTTTGGAATATCAAAAGGAAATGAGTAAAATGTAAATAGAGGGGATATGTACTTTACTGAGTATTAAATTGCAACCCCTGGTTGTGTACCTGGACTTCAAGTATTCTGTTTACTGGCTCTGTTAGGTACCTGTACTTTCCTTTTGTTGATTGGGTTTAGATGGTTATGTCAAAGTTAAATGGCAAAATTAGGAGTTTAACACAGGTCTGGCTGGTTCCTTTACAATAACACTGCTTTCTTGTTAATAAGTCCAGTGTAGCATGCAGTTGTAAGTGCAAACAATTTATTTGCAATATTTAGGAAAAGTACGTACCTTTGATTAATGATAAGACAGTCTTGGTTAAGAATATGAGCTTCCTCTTCAAAATGTAAGGGGTGGCAAAATGTAAACACTGCTTCCTATTACTGTACAAGTTTTTTTTTATATCAACTTTTATTCTACCATTTCATGTTTATTGTGGAGATTACAAAATATAGCTTAGCAAAAGGAAACAATCTCGCTTGAAAGAATGCTAAATAATATTTTAAAGATTTTCTTCTTTTTTAAAGTTTCCTATGATTCTCTTAATTTTTTTTCTGAATACAAAAGTAATAAACAGTTGTTGAGTAAAACACACACACACATACCCCAAATAAAAATTGCCTGTAATGCCACTATTTAGAGAAAACTATTCTTAACATCTTGTGGCATATTGACTATGTATATAAATGTGTTTTATTTTATTAAAAAAGCATTGTATCATACATACTCTTTGATAATCTGATTTTAAAGCTTATATTTGGTACAAAGAGCTCCACATTAATAAATATAATATTCTATCATATGGATAATACCCATTTCTTACTAACTGGCACTGTTTCCAACTTTCAGCTATCAAGCAATGCTGTGATAAATCTCAAAAGAGTCTTACTAGTTCCCTGGGAATACGTTTTATACATGGAACTGGTAGATCAAGATAGTGTATGTTTTTCAGACTGATATACATTGCTGTCTCACCTCTAGTGGTACGCTCTTGGAATTAATGTACTTCATATTGCATTTGAAACCCCATTGCCTACAAAAGAGCTAAATTATTATTGTCTCCATTTCTTAACTATTGTCTTCTCTCTAGCATTAGGTTCTTTTAGATGAGTATGTTACTATTTACGTGACTAGGTGAATTTATAACTGAATAGCAATGCAATGAAATTTATTATCTACCTCATAATCTTTTTTTTTTTTTGAGATGGAGTTTCGTTCTTGTTACCCAGTCTAGAGTGCAATGGCGCGATCTCGGCTCACTGCAACCTCCCCCTTCCAGTTTTAAGTGATTCTCCTGCCTCAGCCCCTCAGGTAGTTGGGATTACAGGGAAGCCACCATGCCTGGCTAATTTTTTTTTATTTTTAGTAGAGACGGACTTTCTCCATGTTGGTCAGGCTGGTCTCGAACTCCTGACCTCAGGTGGTGATCTGCCTGCCTCTGCCTCCCTGTAATCCCAGCCTCCCAAAGTGCTGGATTACAGGCGTGAGCCACTGTGCCCGGCCATCGTAATCTTCTTAAGTGATGGAAGAAGCATAAGTAAAAATGGATTCTTTACAGAGACAAATCTGTGGATAAGAATGGGAGGTAGGTTACCTAGCAGTTTTCACTTGTTACGGTTATTTTATTAGGAAATGATAAAATGCATAAAAGATCAATTGTGATGTATCATCCTTCCTGGAAGTCTTAGATAAATACCAGACTTGAGATTTTTAAATGTTATTTAATCTTTTTTTTAAATTGTTTATTCTAATTTATAATGCATTCTTTTCTGTAGAAATATATGCCATATAGTTGTGATTATAAATACAGTTTTGAAGACTTTATTTAACATCATTTTTCCATGAGTTTCACTTCAACTTTTTAATAAAAATATTCATACATAAAAATTGAAAGAGGCTGGGTCCAGTGGCTTGCACTTGTAATCCCAGCATTTTGGGAGGCCGAGGCAGGAGCATCATTTGAGTACAGAGTTCAAGACCAGCCTGGGCAACATAGACTGCATCTCTACAAAAAATTAAAAATTAGCCAGGTGTGATGTTGAGTGCCCATAATCCCAACTATTCAGAAGGCTGAGGTGGGAGGATCACTTGAGCCTGGGAAGTCAGGATTGCAGTGAGCCACGATTGCACTGCTGTACTGCAACCTGAGTGTTGACAGAGCAAGACTTTGTTTCAAAAAAACCCAAAAAATGCAAACAAATATAGTGAACGTTCATGGACTTGTTAACTAGATTCCACAGTTATTAGTATTTTGCCAGATTTACTTTATTGCCATAGTTTATACTTTCTTTTGAAATTACCTAAATGCTTATCAACTGGATACTTCAATATGCATCTTATAAGAATGAAGGCATTTTTAAGAACATAGTTTATTACCAATAATATCACACTTAAGAAAATTAGTAATTTCATAACATCTAATGTCTAGTCCATATGTTACATTTCTTCATTGCTCCAAGAATGCCTTTTATAACTGTTGCTTTAAAAAGATCTAAATAATCAAGAATTTTTAATTGTATCTATTAATAGTTATTTGGTTATGTGCTTCTTTGGCCTCTTAATCTAGAATAGTCTTTCATCTTTTAAAACTATCATTGACTTTTTGGAATGTTTAGGGCACTCCAGTATGTGAAGAACCTCACCTTTTGTGTTTGTAAAATATTTTTCTACAACCTTTGGTATTGGTTATCCGTTGTTGCTTAGTAAATTACCCCCAAACTTAGAAATAGCACACATTAGCTCAAATGTTCTGTGGGTCAGGAATCTCAACATAACTTAGGTGGATTCTCTGTTTTCTTGTTTCACTTCAGACTGTGAAGTATCAGCCAAGGCTGGTGTCTCATCTAAAGGCTCTAGTGAGGAAGGTTTGATTTTCAAGCTCACATCCTTGGCGTTTAGTTCTTTTGGGGTTGGACTCGGGACCTCAGTTCCTAGCTAGCTATTGACCGGAGACTGCCCTCTTTGATTTTTGCTATATGGGCCTCCCCAGTAAAGCAAGTTGCATCATGAAAGCCAGCAAGGGAGAGTCTGCTGGCAGGACCAAATATGGAATCTTTATAATCTAATCATATAAGTGATATCTCAACATCAAGGTATATATTGGTTGGAAGTAAGTTAATCAGGCAAGTGGATTATGCGAGGCAGTGAATACCAGTAGAGGAGGGATTATCAGGGGCTGGCTATCGTGGAGTCTGACTGCTGACACTTATTTCTTGTAAACTGAAAGCTGCTTTCCACTGAGATTAAACTATTTGTAGGAATACTTTATAGGGGATATGTGCTTGTTATTTTGACTTGATTATATCATATTTGAGCTTCCTTAGGGAGTAAAATAGTCTTCAGAATTAGGTGTGTAATGGAAGCGGTAAAGAAGAGAAAGTTAACCAAAGCACTTTTGTAAAGTAGATAGTCTGATATTGGTCCTAGGCCTAAAATGAGATGTTGGGGCTTAAAACCTGACCTTGGAATTTCTGGACACATTGTGATAAGTCAGAAAAATAAAATGTTCAAATGGCTATGGTCATCAGATTTCAAAGTATATAGCAATACTTACCACAACAGTTTGCAACTTGATTTAAATCAAACCAAATAGCAATGCAAAGAACAACTACACAGTCTGCATTAAGCAATTATTCTTTTCTAGTTGTATATGCATAGTTTAAGTTGATCCTCATTATCTCTATGAGGTATTACACAGGTGAAGAAACTGAAAGAAGTCAAATAAATCTATATGACAAGTCAGTCGTAACCAAACAATGGAGAAGATAACTAATCAATAATGTTGCCAAAACTGGATATCAATATGAAGAAAAATAGTTGGTAATAGCCACTTTATCACTTTATCATAGTAGCAACTATAGTGGCTGCTAGTGCCATATAAGCATGACACAAGGACCAAAAGAAAGTGGTTTTAAGCTATTAAATGACATTTGTTTCATTCCTGTGTCCTCAAAGGAACTAATAAATTCAAGAAATGTTCACTTGTTTCTGTATTTAAAATTTTCAGTAGTAATAGCAACCAAAGGTTCAGTATAAGATAGTGGAGGAGCACTGACTTTGGAGTTCAAAAGGCATACATTCCAATAGCATTTCCATCACTTAGTAATGAATTAAGGCAAGTTGCTTAACCTCAACCTCAGTTTAGTCATTTGTACAGTGGGACTTCATAAGACAGATGAATAATTTAACATTCACGTAAAAGCCTAGCAAATTGACGTCCATATAAATGCTTAGCAAGCATTTAATACAAGGCTACCATGTTCTTTAACAATAATAATTGCCTTTACAAAAACAAAGGGGGGAAAAAAGTAATTCTGTTTTATTTCTACTGGGGAAAAATGCCCATGGAGTGGGAGGTAATCCTTAAGGATATTTATAAAGTTGTTTAGAACTCAAACAAAATCCTTACACTTCTTTCAAACTTCCTATAATGCCCCAGGACCCCAGCATGAAATAGTGTTTCTGTTGGAATGTAAAAATCCTATCTATGTGTATGACAGCCCTAGCAGTGGTCTGAAGATTTCCTGTAAGACTTCTGTGTATCAAACAGTGATAATATCAAACTAGTGTTGAAGACTTCTTATTGCTAACAGAGAAATACAGGGACAGGGCGTCTTTTAGAAAGGGTCCATATCAGTTAACTATAGCCACAGTAATACTGTGCAGCAACCAACAACAAAAATAGTTTTTATTTAGCTCAGGAGTTTCAAGCTTAGGGTAACTTGGTCCTGGCTGGGCTCATTCATGTTTCTACAGGTTGTCTGAGGATCAGCTCTAGGCTGGGCTTTTCTGGGTAGCCCATTTGGGCAGCTCTGCTCTACTTGTTTCTCATCTTTTGGGATCAGTGGGCCACTTTGGGTATATAATTTTCATGATGATGGTGGAAGCACAAGTCAACCATCCTAATTACACAAGGTTTTTTTGAGACTCCACTTGCTGCTATCTGCTAACATCCATTTGAACGAAGTAAGTTAGATGGCTGAGCAGAAAGGTAGGGAATTATGTCTCTCACCTGTAGCAGGAGGGCACTGCCAAATTACATGGCAAACTGTGGATACAGGGAAAGGTGAAGAACTAGGGTTATTAATGCAATTTGCCACAAGGGTGATGAAGAAAGAAGCTCTGTGTGGGTCCTGAAATGATCAGTTTTAGAATTTTAACAAACATTTGCATCCCTAGCTTGTTCCAGGCAATGTATTAGGTGTTGAAACTATAGAAATGTATAATACATGCCCTTTCTTCCTGGGAACTAACAGTATATTGGAGGAGATACTGAGCAAGTGCCTGCAGTAAAGAGTTCTGGACACTCTGTAGGGAGAACAGTGGGTTACAAAAAAGGAAGTAGTAAATTTTAGGATTGAGAATGGAAGTGATTTGGAAATGTTGTAAATAAGTAATACTTAAATGAATCTTAGATACAGTAAGTATAGGTAGGGTTGTGTAGAGTATATTTCTAGGAAACGCTGAAGAGAAAAATGCTGTTCAGATCATGGAAGATCTAACATGTGCTATGTTGTATTAATTAGGACTTTAGGTGGCAAGTGACAGAAAGCAATCAGATCAGGCGGGGTGCAGTGGCTCACGCCTGTAATCTGAGCAATTTAGGAGGCCGAGGGCGGGGGGGATCATTTGAGGCCAGGCGTTCAATACCAGCCCGACTGATATGGTGAAACCCTGTCTCTACTTAAAATACCAGAAGATGGGCCAGAATGGTGGTGCACGCCTGTAGTCCCAGCTACTCAGGAGGCTGAGACAGGAGAATCGCTTGAACCTGGGAGGTGGAGGTTGCAGTGAACTGAGATCACACCATTGCACTCCATTGCACTCCAGCTAAATGGGAAAAAAAAAGAATTACAATGTCTCACTGATGGAAAATGATAGTATCAGGGTTTTGTTACTTGTTTCAGCAAGTGCTTTTGTTGGCCTCATTTTCTTAGAATTGTCACAAGACAGAGAACATGACAACTTTAACAGCTAGGAGATAATTTCCTTACAGTTGACTGTAATGAAGTTGTTAAGTGATGACTTAGTGTGAAAGACCAAATTTCTCACCTAGCATCTCTTTATAAAAATCCCAGAGAATAACTGATTGACCCCAGCATTAATGCGTGTCTGTCCCTGGCAATCACTGTGATCAGTGCTCTCACTGCTTTGCTGAAATTGGTTTAGAAGGACCAATCTCTGTCCACCCTTCCATATACTTGTTGTAGGCAGAAAAGCAGTCTGCATGTGTTTGCAGAGCTTTAAGTCCATAGCAATGTTTAGTGCTGGTCTCTTAAGCATATTAAGTTGGACCATATGAAACTGTCAATATTCAACTACTTTCTTTTTTCTTTTTTTCTCTGCTGCTTCAATCAACATTCAACCATTTTCAGCCTGTAAAAAGCCAATTTCATATGGTTCAACAGGCTTGTGATGTCTCTGTGGCATGTTCTTAGCATGAGTCAAAGTCCTTCCCTGTCTTCCATTCAGCAGAACCCCATGTAGAAAGCAGTTTATACCTGTGGTTCCAAAACCCACTTGATTGTCAACTTCACAGTAGCAGCTAAGTCCCTACAGCTAAATCTCTCTGCCATGCAATGTAAGAACACTGCAAACCTCCTCCCAACATCATTTATTAAGGACTGGTTTCTAGCCATCAATTTTACTCACTCTGTACCCCATACTGGAGTGCAGTGTGCAATCACAGCTCACTGCAGCCTTATCTCCCCAGGCTCAGGTACGTTATCTCCCAGGCTCAGGTAATACTTCCACCTAAACTTCCTGAGTAGCTGGAACTACAAGCATGTGCCACCATGCCTGTCTAATTTTTTTTTTTTTGTATTTTTTTGTAGAGATGGTGTTTTGCCATGTTGCTCAGGCTGTTCTTGAACTCCTGAGTTCAAGGGATCCACCCAACTCAGCCTCCTAAAGTGCTGGTATTACAGATTGGGCCACTGTGAGTGGACTATGCCAAATTCTTATTAAGGACAGTGGGATATTGGGAATAAGAAGCAAATAAGCCGGGCATGGTGGCTCATGCCTGTAATCCCAGCACTTTGGGAGGCTGAGGTGGGCAGATCACGAGGTCAAGAGATCAAGACCATATTGGCTAACATGGTGAAACCCTGTCTCTACTAAAAATACAAAAAATTAGCTGGGCATGGTGGTGTGTGCCTGTAGTCCCAGCTACTTGGGAGACTGAGGCAGGAGAATTGCTTGAACCCAGGAGGTGGAGGTTGCAATGAGAAGAGATCACGCCACTGCACTCCAGCCTGGTGACAAGATTCCATGTCAAAAAAAAAAGAAGCAAATGAAGTCCTTGCTTTTCAGGAGTTTACCTTCAAGTGGAAGGAGACAGATAAATATATGTGTGTTGGTGTTCAACGGCGCTGAAGGAAAACAGGGTAAGAAGAACGCAGAGTGCCCAAGTGAGGAGGAAAGCACTTCCTACTGCGTATGTTCCTATTGTTTCCCCTCACTAGAAAGTATGCTTATGAAGGCATGGATTTTGTCTATTTTCTCTCCTTCTCTATCACCAGTGGTAGAACAATACTTTTGTGTCCTAGAACAAGTGTGTGAGCGGGCAAAGACTGTAATTCACCTGCCAAGTTCATAAATACCATTCAGCAATCTAGTGAGGAGTGCCTTGCTTTCTTGGACCTCCTGAAGAAATACAAACACTGTTTGACAGGTTGCTATAGAACAAAGTGGAAACCCAGGAGCTTCTCAATGGATTTTATAAGAGTAATTTGCAGCCAGGAATTAATAAAGAACTAGCTCTATCCAGGCACACATAACATTTTAGATCTATATTAGCTAGCTCAGGCTGCCATAACAAAGTGCCACAAACTGGGTGGCTTAAAGAGAAATTTATTTTCTCTCAGTTCTGGAGGCTAAAGGTCCAAGATCAGTGTGTCATCCAGGTTGGTTTCTGGTGAGGCTTCTCTTCCTGGCTTGTTGATGGCTACCTTCTCCCTGTGTCTTCACATGGCCTTTCCTCTGTGCGTGGTAAGAAAACAGGGCAGTCTCTGTTCTTTTTATAGAGGCATGGTCTTGCTATATTGCCCAGGTTGGAGTGCGGTGGCACCATCTCAGCTCACTGCAACCTCTGCCTACCAGGTTCAAGCAATTTCTGGCCAATTTTTGTATTCTCATTAGAGACGGGTTTCACCATGTTGGCCAGGCTGGTCTTGAACTCCTGGCCTCAACTGATCTGCCTGTCTCAGCCTCTCCAACTGCTGGGATTACAGGTGTGAGCCACTGTGTCCTGCCTAGCATGGGAGTTTTACCTGCTGCATTTTTTGCCTGGGCCAGTTCACCCCTGGCCCACTCCCAGAAGGTCACCATGTCGATGCTGAACGAAGTGCAGACACCTGATCAGTACAGCACACCACAGCCCAGAATTTCTGGCCTCAAGCAATCCTCCCCAGTTTACCTTCTGGGTAGCTGGCACTGCAGGCATGCACCACTGTACCAGGCTCTTCTTTTAATAAGGACATCAGTTATATTAGATTAGAGACCCACCCTTTTGACCTCATTTAATCTTAATTAACTCCTTAAAGATCCTGTCTCCAAATTCAGTCACATTGGAGTTAGGGATTCAACATATGAATTTTGTGGGTTAGGTTCTATTAGGTTCTATTACCCACGAAATGGTGACACACCAATACATGGAAACAGCAGGAATTGCAGCAGAGAAGGAGTTTAATAATAGTATAGCAGCCAAACAAGAAGATGGGAGGGAACCTCAAATTACCTCCCAGTAAGTTTTGGACAAGGGTTTTTAAGGGAATTTTGGTGGGTAGGGGGCTGAGGAGCTAGGGGTTGCTGATCAATTAGGGCATGGGGGATGAAATCATAAGAAGGTAGAAAGTGCATTCTTGTGCTGAGTGAGTTTCTCAGAAGGGGTCTTCAGACTGAGTAGCATCAGTGACCCCACTGATAATGGCTCCAAGGACTGGAGGAACACCAGAGTCCTTTGTCTCCTGCAGGTTTAAATAAAATGACGCAGACATACGTGGAGTGTTTTTTTTTTGTATTCTTTTTTTTTTTTTTTTGAGACAGAGTCTCGCTCTGTCGCCAGGCACCAGGCTGGAGTGCAGTGGCATGATCTCTGCTCACTGCAACCTTCACCTCCCGGGTTCAAGCAATTCTCCTGTCTCAGCCTCCCAGGTAGCTGGGACTACAGGCATGCGCCACCACGCCCAGCTAATTTTTGTATTTTTAGTAGAGACGGGGTTTCACCATGTTGACCAGGATGGTCTTGATCTCTTGACCTCGTGATCTGCCCACCTCGGCCTCCCAAAGTGCTGGGATTATAGGCGTGAGCCACTGTGCCTGGCGGTGGAGTGGTTTTAAGAAGCAGTGAACGTAATAGGCAATAAGAGGCTCCCTCATATAGAGACAGAAGGAAGAACCGAAAGAGGGAACTCGGGGTGCAGCGGACAACAGCTAGTTATATTATGAGGTCAAGAGTTCGAGAGGAAGTGGTGTCTGATTCGCAAAGGGCCCAGGGAATTGGTTTGAACAGGTATGTCATTCACATAGCCCACAAAAGATCTGGCCCTCCCACCCTAGCCTTTTAATATGCAAATACAGGGTGCCATGATGTTCTACACACATGGGGATATGTGGGGATGGCCATGTTGCTAGGCACATGTGGGGACAACAAGAAAAGGGGAATCACCGTATTGAGTAAACTCAGTTTCTAATGGCCTGCACTTGCATACCAAAGCTTGTCAGCCCAGCTTTTTTGCTACACAAGAAACATTTCTGGAGCTGCTTTAAAACAAACAAACAAAATTCCCAAAAATCCCTTTTCCTCTCTATCTGCCTAAAATAATTTCTTAATAACTCCTATAACACCATTGGAATACAGAATCTGGGAAATATCTCAAAATGGAAAACTTGAGATTTCTTAACCGAGTCAAAGATACGATCTGTAGAGCAATAAGCAGCTACAAGGAAGTGGGCTATAGTAAAAGCTGGCTAATGTTTAGCTATGCTTCTATTCAAAGCTTACCTTTTGTTAAAAGTCTAGCTATCGGCTGGGCGCAGTGGCTCACGCCTGTAATCCCAGCGCTTTGGGAGGCCGAGGCAGGCGGATCACAAGCTCAAGAGATCGAGACCATGGTGAAACCCCGTCTCTACTAAAAACAAAAATTAGCTGGGTGTGGTGGCGCGCGCCTGTAGTCCCAGCTACTTGGGAGGCTGAGGCAGGAGAACTGCTTGAACCTGGGAGGCGGAGGTTGCAGTGAGCTGACATCGCGCCACTGCACTCCAACCTGGCGAAACAGGGAGACTCTGTCTCAAAAAAAAAAAAAAAAAAGTCTAGCAGTTTGGCCAGGGTGGCTCACGCCTGTAATTCCAGAACTTTGGGAGGCTGAGGCGGGTGGATCATTTGAGGTTGGGAGTTTGAGACCAGCCAATACAAAATTAGCTGGGCGTGGTGGCGCATGCCTCTAATCCCAGCTACTCCGGAGGCTGAGGCAGGAAAAACACTTGAATCCGGGAGGTGGAGGTTGTGGTGAGCTGAGATCACACGACTGCACTCCAGCCTGGGCAATAAGAGCAAAACTCTGTCTAGAAAAAAAAAAAACTAGCAAATTAGTTTTATTAAAATTATAAGGATGGTATCAGGGATACAATTCACTCCATAACAGGTTTATAAACACAACACACTATTGATTTTATGTATTTTTCCTATCTGTGAATACAATACTCTGTCCTTTCAGGTAAGACTCTTAATGAGTGTGATACTTAATGGAACTCCTATGACCACAGTGGGCTCACCCCAGCATTTACCTTAGAAGGCCAATTTAAGAGTGAGGCCTGGGGGAAGACAGTTTTCCTAGGGCCAGAAGTATCCCTGGTTATTAACCCTGGGCTGGTTTGTTTTAGGCACTTATGAAGTAGCTGTTGAATGACTGAGACAAATAGGAGACACATTGAAGGGAAGCTTCTTTAATTGCCTCTTAATCCAGGGAAAGGCACAGAATTACAACCATCCAGCTAGTTTTGCCCCAGGCTCTACCTTTTTCCCCTCGTGGCTTCAAGGCCCCTGCTGAACCGACAAAGACCTTGGTTCACTTTTTAAATGTTTTTGTTCCCCCCTTTTAAAATCTGCCTTCTGTTTAGATTATGCCCACCCATAAAATCTGTGATCCATTGTCAATTTTACTTTATTTTTGAGACAGAGTCTCACTCTGTCACCCAGGCTGGAGTGCAGTGGCATGATCTCGGCTCACTGCAACCTCCGCCTCCCAAGTTCAAGGGACTCTTCTGCCTCAGCTTCCCGAGTAGCTGGGATTACAGGCGTATGCCACCACGCCCGGCTAATTTTTTGTGTTTTTAGTAGAGACGGGGTTTCACCGTGTTAGCCAAGCTGGTCTCGATCTGCTGACCTCGTGCTCCACCCGCCTTTGCCTCCCAAGTGCTGGGATTACAGGTGTGAGCCACCGCGCCAGTTCCACTGTCAATTTTCGAAAACGAACTCAGGTCCTTTACTTGTCCATCTTAGACCCTACGCAAGAAATACGTAATTTGCCCAGGTGATGACGAAAATGAGATGCAACTTTTCCCTAAGTTCTCTTTATTGTTACAGCGTTAATAGCTTAAGATTTGGAGGTAAACGAAAATGGAGAATCAGCAACCATACTTCAACCTTATTGTAAACCGACAAACACTAAAAACGTTTGAAGTTAAAAGGACCCTCTATCCTTTGTAGAGGTATAAAAACAAAACAAATCAAACTCTGACTACAAGGGCCACTCACTACACACTCAAATCGACCTGCGCTACTAGGGGAGGAAGGGCAACTGGTGCTGGCACCCCCCCTCCAAAAACGCCTCACCACGTTCTGCGACACGGCCGGAAGTGACGCACAACCTGCGACGCCGGTGCCTGCAGCCCACGGCCGCGGGAATCGGCCTTCGGTCGCACCGGAGACGGCGTACTTTCCTCCGATGGTTGCAGCAGAGGGATCATGACGGGGAAAAAGTCCTCCCGGGAGAAACGGCGCAAACGTAGCAGTCAGGAGGCGGCCGCGACGCTCGCGGCCCCGGACCTCATACCCGCCTTGGCCAGCGGCGGCAGTGGAAACACTAGCGGCTGCGGGAGCGCCGGAGGCTGCGGTAGCGTCAGCTGCTGTGGGAACGCCAGCTTCAGTGGAAGTGTCACCGGCGGTGGGAGCGCCGGTAGCTGCTGGGGTGCGAGCAGCGTGGAGCGCAGCGAGCGCCGGAAGCGGAGGAGTACCGACTCTTCCAGCGTCTCGGGCTCCCTGCAGCAGGTGCGTGCACGCCCCTCTTGCCGCTTCCCGGAGCTGCTGCTTTTTCGGAAGAAGTTGGGCTACCAGAGGGTTGGGGTGCCGGCTGGAGCTTACTGCTAGCGCGGCGATCCCAAGGTCGTCCGTGCTTGAGGTTCATGTTCCTAAGTCCTGGTGAGCTCCACACTGCCATCCGTATCTTGAATCTTGAACTTCAAGTTTCTGGATTTCCTGATAA